>JACEEZ010004430.1:64647-72147 GCA_016584305.1 Chionoecetes opilio | reverse complement strand
TGTCAGGGATGGGATGCGCATGAAGGCGGTGAGTTACCCAGGAAAGGGGATAGGTTATGTTAGTGATAAGATAGTTGAGTGCATGGCGGACCAAGGGAAAAAGCCCATCGTCTGCCTGAGCGCTGGGGGAAACGATGTTGAGGGTGTAAGAAGTAAGGAATTGCTACGGCGGTTCAAGGAAGCTGTAGGTAAGGTTAGGGACAGGGGTGAGTTCCCTGTGGTGTGTGGTGTCCTTCCAAGACGCTATGTTGACGACTTGTGGTACTCCAGGGCTATTGCTTTGAATTGCCGGCTGGCATTACATTGCAAAGCCAATGGTTGGGCCTTTGTCGACAGCTGGGACCTCTTTTTCGGGCATAACCACCTCTACCGCAGGGACGGGGTACACTTTTCGAGGAAAGGAGTTCAGATCTTGTCTGAATCCCGTGAAAGGGAGGTAGATGCACTGCATGCTTTTTTAAGATAGAGAACCAGGGATTAGACACTAGGGTCGGGGTAAAGGAAACTTGCGACACAAGGAGGAGTTTCAGAAGGCAGGGAACTAAAGTGATTCGTAAGAAGGGAGAGAGGAGGGGTTAAGTTAAAGATAAAGGGAAAATGGACAAAAAGAAGTGGAGCTGCATGAAGGTTTACTATACAAACTGTAGGAGTATTTTAAACAAGATAGATTTCCTGAGAGGAAAAAATAGTGTAGAGGATTTTGATATAAATGCATTAACAGAAACATGGTTGGATATGTCATGAAAGGTATTTGATCCGGAAGTCGAGATAGCTGGGTATAAGTTATTTCACAAGGACAGAGTAGGCAGGCGAGGTGGAGGAGTTGCGCTTTATGCAAGAGATACATTGCAGTGTGTTAATAATCTTATAAAAACAGATGATAGCATGGAGTCTATATGGGTGGAGGTTACGGAGGGACTTGATAAAATGATTTTGTGTGTAGTGTATAGGCCTCCAAACTTATGTAAAGAGGATTGAGCTCCTATATGGGACGACTAAACAAGGCTTGCAGATATAATCGACTATGCGTGGTGGAAGATTTTAATCTTAGGAATATAGACTGGGATTTAATTATAGTAGACAACGACGCAGAGGAATTGTTAAATATAATCCAGGATAACTTCCTAAGCCAAGCAATCAAGGAGCCTACTAGAGGAGATAATATTCTAGATTTATTACTGACAAACAGAGAAGATTTAGTTACATATGTGGAGGTCGGTGAAAAGTTAGATAATAGCCACCATTATGAAATAAAATTTTGGTTAAAATGGGAAGTTGGAAAAGTAAGTGTCAATAAACAAAGAATACCTAGTTTCAGAAAGACCAATTATGCAGGATTAAGAAGACACCTGGAGGTGATTAATAAGAGTGGTGGGATGGAGTGGAAGAAATGTTCCGAGGCTAAGGTGGTCAAGGACAGGGCGGTGACAGCTGGAAAGGCCAATTATGAAGGATTAAGAAGACACCTGGTGGAGATTAGCGGGAGTAGGATAAAGGAATGTTTCAAGGTCAGCGTGGACAAAACTGAAAATGAGGTCGGGGCGGGGGGTGACTATACCTTATTTGTAAGGAATTTAATTGACGGTCATAAAGAAATATTCTTTATAGGGAAATAAGGTCTAGAAATAGTGACCCGAAATGGATGATCACTAGTTTAAAACACAACATTGGAGTAAAAAGAAACATGTATTTAAGGATCAAGGCTGGACTGGTGAGCAAAGAACAGTATAACGTGATGGCGAGGACAGTAAAGAGATTAACAAGAGTAGCTAAGAACAATTATGAGATTAAAGTAGCAGGATAGGCGGAAAGCGACCCAAAGGGGTTTTATCAGGTATATAAAACCAAGACAAGGGAATTAGTGGGGCCGTTAAGGTTAGGGCAGGGTGAGGTCTTAAATACGGATGAGGATATGTGTAGAAATCTAAATGATTATTTCTTAAGTGTTTTTACTGAGGAGGATACACAGACAATACCTGAAAGTGAACAGATGTTCAAACGAAGCGATGAGGAGAAACTCAAAGATATTGAGATAACTAGGGAAACGGTGGAAGAGGGTATAGATAAAATGAAGAATTTTAAATCGCCAGGACCAGATGAAGTGTATCCCATGAGTATTAAAAGAATGCAAAGAGGTTGTTAGTGAGTCGTTTGTGCACATTTTTAGGAAATCAGTTAAGATAGGCGATGTGCCGTTATTGTGGAGGAAAGGATATGTAATCCCCATATTTAAGAAGGGAGACAGAGGACTAAAGTCAAATTATCGACCCGTAAGTCTAACGTTAGTGGTAACTAATTGGAATCTATTATTGCAAAAAACATTAGAGAGCACTTATATAAACATAGTTTGATCAATGATTCACAACATGAATTCACCAAGGGTAGGTCATGTCTCACCAATTTATTGAGTTTTTATAGGAAAGTTTATGAAACGGCAGATAAGGATTATGATATAATATACATGGACTTTAGTAAGGCATTTGACAAAGTACCACACGAGCGACTCTTAAATAAGGTTAAGGCTCATGGAATAGATGGTAAGGTTTTTCGTTGGATCAGAACTTGGCTAAGTAATAAGCAACAAAGGGTTACAATTAATGGTTGTAAATCTGAATGGGGACAGGTGACAAGTAGAGTTCCACAAGGGTCTGTTTTGGGTCCATTACAATTTTTGATTTACATCAACGACTTGGATAGTGGGATTAACAGTGATATCAGCAAGTTTGCTGATGATGTTAAGGTAGGTAGGATTTTTGGATCACAGTCTGATGTAAACATATTGCAGGGTGACTTAGATAAACTTAATGAGTGGGCAGTCAGATGGCAGATGGAATTTAATATTGATAAGTGCAGCGTTATGAATGTTGGTAGAAAGAACCCTGGTAATAGATACACCATAAGCAATGTATCGCTGAAAAGATCAGAAGGTGAAAAAGATCTTGGAGTGAGGGTGAGCCCAGACCTCCGACCTAGGAAACAATGTATTGAAGCTAGAAATAGAGCTAATAGAGTGTTAGGATTCATTACCAGAAGTGTTAAAAGTAGAAGTGCGGAAGTTATTCTAAAGCCTTATCTGGCTCTAGTCAGACCTCACCTAGACTATGCGGTTCAGTTTTGGTCTCCATATTACAGGATGGATATAGCCTTGTTAGAATCAGTGCAGAGAAGGATGACCAAAATGATACAAGGGATGCGTAACTTTAGTTATGAGAAGAGATTGAAGTTATTAAAGTTACACTCACTCGAGAGACGCAGAGTAGGGGGCGATCTGATAGAAGTTTTTAAGTGGATAAGGGGATTTAATAAAGGAGAGGTAGGAAAAGTTCTTACGGCTTTTAACCAGGGTAGAATAAGAACTAATGGATTCAAGCTGGAAGGGCGTAGATTTAGAAAGGAAATAGGGAAAAACTGGTTCACAAATAGGGTGGTGAATGATTGGAATGGACTCAGTAGACAAGTAGTTAATGCGGAGTCATTGGGGAGCTTTAAAGAGGGGCTGGACAGGTTCATGTATGGGGATGGAAGGTGGATGTAGGTATTGTTAGGTGACAGGAACTACCACGTATAGGCCTCACGGCCTCTTGTAGCTTCCTTATTTTCTTAAGTTCTTATGACTAGAACCCTCCTGGGGAGAGAGAAGGGGAGGTATGTCAGGAGTCTGGCTGAGGAATCGAGGGTCATTTGAACGCTAATGACCTCCGACCCGCATACCAAGCCCTGAAGAAGCTCTGTTCCAAGTCTCCATTTTGGGCGAGTGAAATCCGAGCAACAGATGGCCGCCTCGTGTCGGACATGTTTGGTCAGATGGCTCGTTGGGCAGAGTTCTTTGGGCAGTTGTTCACAGTGTATTCTCCAATTGAGCAGTTTCACAATACTAGATTACGGGCAGTGGATGCCGATCCTGCGATTGATGAAGCCGTACTATCTCTCGACGAAGTCAGAGAGGCTGTAACAAAGTTGAGGGTTGGAAAGGCAGCTGGTGTTTATAATATCAGTGCGAACCTCTTCAAAGCTGCGGGTGAGGCCATGAGCCGCGGGTTTCATGCTGTCCTGACTGCCAGCCATGTGGCAATCAGGTACTATTCCTCCTGACTGGAAAAGGGGGCTGTTCGTCCCTATCTGGAAAGGGAAAGGGTAGCGTCAGGATTGCAATAATTACCGCGGTATTACACTGTTCAGCGTGCCAGGCAAGGTGCTCGCCCTTCTATTGCAGACACGTATCCATCTGCTGAAGCATTAGATATCTCAGTAGTCTGGGTTCACGCCTGGTAAGTCAACCACGGACCGTATCTTAGCGCTTCGTGTCCTGGTAGAACACCGATGTAAGTTTCGACAGGGGATGCTTGCAGCCTATGTTGATTTCAAGAAGGTGTTTGACTCAGTGCATTATGAGTCACTCTGGGATCATCTGCGACTTCGCGGGATTCCTACAACGGCTATTGGTTTGATGACTGGTCTGTTGTCTGGGACTGAGAGTAGTGGGACTGTGAAGTGTGGGAGAGGTGTATCCAGCTTTTTTCCTGTGAATACAGGATTGAGGCAAGGGTGAGTCCTTGCCCCATCACTTTTCCATACTTATATGGACTGGGTACTGGGCAGAGTTGTATATCAAAGTAATTGTGGAGCAACCCCCGGCAACACCAAGATCACTGATTTTGTTTTTGCCGATGATGCAGTAATCTTGGCTGAATCTGTGTAGGTCCTGGTGATGGCTCTCGAGGCGCTGCACGAGGAGAAAAAGCCTTTGGGACTTGAGGTCTCCTGGTACAAGACCAAGGTCCAGGTGTTTGGAGGCTTATTAGATGAAACAATATTTTCTGTTCATTCTTGCGGCGAGGACATTTAGATCTTGGAAAGTTTTACATACCTTGGTAGCGCAGTCCATAATAACGGCGGGTCACGTCAAGCAGGCTTACGGCGGATTGGCATAGCCCACGGTATTATGGACTAGCTCAGCACGAGTATTTGACGTTGTCGGTACCTGTGCAGAAGGACAAAGATCCGGATCTTCAAGTCGCTTGTGATCCTTGTCTTACGAAATGGATGTGAGACATGGACACTAAATAGCGACCTGAAGAGACGAATCGATGCCTTTGGTAATAAGTGTCTTCGCAGAATCATGGGGTATCGCTGGCATGATTACGTGTCAAATCAGCGATTGCACCGTGAGACTGAATCGAGGCCTATTACTTGCATAGTCCGTCAGCGCCAACTTCGGCTATATGGGCATGTGGCACGCTACCCTGAAACCGATCTCACCCACCAGGTTGTATCTGCAAGAGACAATCCGGCGTGGAGGAGGCCAAGGGGGCGCCCACACAAGGCTCGTGGCTGAGGCAAGTTGATGTTTCCTGTCGAGAGTTACTTGGTGTGGGAAGGGAGCCTGCATGCGACTCGCGACGTGGTGACCCCAGGGAGTGGCGTCGTAGGGTGGGTGAGGCGACGCGCTCCCTGGCATATGGCCCCAATGATATATTGCTTGATTCAGTACTATTGTGGATAACTTGATAATTTTACTATTCATAAATATTTACTATTGTGGCGAGCCTGATAAATCAACTAAGATGCATAACAATTAACTCTTAAAGATACTGATTAGCGTCGGACAGGGGTCTGTAATAATCGTAAGACCGATTTTTATGGTTTACGACAAAATGTTCCTCCTCATATATATTACTACACTGTGCCATAAGTAATTAGGTTACAAGGGTGGACTTTGCACAAACTTTCGCATATACACTGCTAGGACAGCATAACAATTCACCTAAGGGGCTCCGATTATAGTTTATATGATAACTCTAGTCACTCTTACGATTAAAGTTTCATGAATATAGTTTAGTTTGTGATGTAAAAGAAATGCTTCCAGATGCCTTAGTGACATGAATTATATTTTTCATGCTCAGAAGAATAACTCAATGCATAATGCAGGCACAGGGAAGTCTCTCTCTTCTCTCTCTCTCTCTCTCTCTCTCTCTCTCTCCTCTCTCTCTCTCTCTTCTCTCTCTCTCTCTCTCTCTCTCTCTCTCTCTCTCTCTCTCTCTCTCTCTCTCTCTCTCTCTCTCTCTCTCTCTCTCTCTCTCTCTCTCTCTCTCTCTCTCTCTCTCTCTCTCTCTCTCTCTCTCTCTCTCTCTCTCTCTCTCTCTCAATTTATCTCTCTTTCTTTGCGCCTGGGTCGTTTTCGAGTGCATTAAACCGTCGCCTGCACAATAAGACGGTCTGAGTTGCCGCCAGACCTCCCCTCGGCCTGCCTGTGTGGGGGCATGGTTAATTCAGCCTCGCACGGACGTGGAGTCTGTGAGGTCAGAGGGGGACACGTCCCCACACACCGGCACAACCCAAAGTGTTCCTGCAGTTATTTCTTTTCAGCCGACCTTACCCAACTATGAGTGCATTAATCTTGCTTTGTATCGTTATATCTCTATAATGATTTTGTGTCATGGTTTAGTCTTTTTTATTTTACTTGCTCCCGACTTTTTCTTTGTTGCTATTTGTCTACTTGCAATTTTTTTCTGTGTTATTGTGTGTTTGTATTAGCTTGCTAAAGGGGGAGAGTAACCGCCCGCATTTGTCAGTGAAGAATCCCCGGGATCGAACCCCCGACTATCGAATGCCCTGACTGGCGCTGTAATCCAATTGATCATGTCAGCGATGCGTGTGCGTATCGCTGTATTTTCTGTCTGTTTGTATCTGGTAACCTGTCTGGGTTAAAATGTTACTGTTTATGCTAGTTGCCTCTTGCTTTCTGTGTGTCTGTCTCAACAGTTTCTCTCTCTCTCTCTCTCTCTCTCTCTCTCTTCTCTCTCTCTCTCTCTCTCTCTCTCTCTCTCTCGTTGAAAGCTATCAGTATGCCCCAGATATAATGGATGGCACCTCGGCATTATCTCCTCTGAGCCGCTGCCAAGGAATACAAACACGCGTGCCAGGCGTCCTTTTCAGACTCGTTCGCTGCTGCCATTCATCGCTGACTCAATTACGAGGCCATTGTACCGTTTTGTTATCGCATCAATCATCTTTTCTTCCCGTCCATTGAACTCGTCCTATCTTCATCGCATTCGAGTCCCTTCCGACTGCAAGACTGCACCGAGTTGTATACAAGTTGTATACAAGTTTTATACAAGTTCTATGCAAGTTTTATACAAGTTCTTTGCAAGTTTTATACAAGTTTTATACAAGTTGTATACAAGTATTATACAAGTTCTATGCAAGTTTTATACAAGTTCTTTGCAAGTTTATACAAGTTTTATACAAGTTCTTTGCAAGTTTTATACAAGTTCTTTGCAAGTTTTATACAAGTTTTATACAAGTTCTTGCAAGTTTATTTGTTTGAAAAGCGTGAATGTATACGAAAAAATCACAAGACTGAAAGGAACATAACATTAAGGTTGCGGGAAAAGAGTAGGGCTTAAAGGTATTAAGATAACAAGTAATAGGGGAACAAAGGGGGTAGAGTAGAAACTCGATGGTTGGTGTATGGATAGGAGATGAGTAGGATATCCGAGC
>JACEEZ010004430.1:27500-63875 GCA_016584305.1 Chionoecetes opilio | reverse complement strand
ACTGTCAAACGGAAAAAAACTCGTGTCATCAGCCGAGGTGGAGATTTAGAAGAAAAGAGACAAAGATAATTGTCCAATTTCCATTACAACCTTGGTTTTAATTACTCGCTTTTCATTCTTCAAGAAAGAAAAGTCCCCATATATTCATTACTCGCTTTTCATTCCTATAAAAAGAAAAGTCAATATTTACTCAATTGAAACGAATCCTTGCTAACACTGAAGCTAGTTTGGTTACTTTTAATATTTAGTTATTAACTATTTTAACTATTCTTTCCACCTTTACCAATTAACACTAAAACCAGACTAAACAGACACTAAGCCAAACTCTGAAACCAGAATGGACACTTTCTATTCCTTTCCACATTGACCACTTACTTACGTTTGGGTTTCATTACCATATTTCCCCACCAACAGTGTTCATCGTCCTTACCTTGCTCTACATTCCTCCCTCATATGCCAGTTTATATTCCCCTTAAGCTGTTATGCTTCTTCGACACACGATCCTCACAGCCATTAGTCTAAAAGCGGTTGTGTGCCACTTCTTTTCCTTCCAGGAACTGACAGAGGAGACGCTCTTACTGGAACACGACGCTTGGGGTTGGTTGTAGGAGACTGGTCCCCTTGGCAACCTGTAGTTGTCACTTATGGTTTAAATTTTATAGTAAATTGTGTATTTGAATTCATTGTAATACCTGTCTGATGGATATCCGACCTCAAATGTCTGTGGCTGTTGCGGATCTATATATATTTGATGATAGTGAGCTGCGTCTGCCTCATTCCATCACTTGATCCATTGCTTCGTTGCCTCATTCCCCTTGTAACTTGAGATTGTGTCCTGGTACACCCACACCGCTGGTACGCCCACACCGATGTTCTCGCAGATATTGATGGTGATGATAATGGCAATGAGAAAAAAATTATGATAATAATATTGATAATTAGTAATACGATGATAAATAATGATCAAAATAAGTGACGATACTAATGAAAAACTAATAATGACAAAGGTAATGCCATTGTTAGTTGATATGTAAATAACTGCTAGTAACTAAGTTGTGATGCCCACGGTATAGTTTTGTGTTAAATATTTCTGAAATTCAGATATCAAATGCAGCCAATTGGATATAAAAGTTTCTTCAAATGGACAAAGCCGAAAGGTAGGAGCGCCTTACAGAGAATCTTTATATTTCTCCCAAAATAAGAAATAAATTATGTAACTGATTCTTTTAACTGTTGTTTTTAAAGTTTACTTTTGTTATCCATTGTTTCCACTTTTCATGTGTCAGTCAGTAATCACTTCTACCATATATAATAACTTGCATTACTATTATAATTGAATTACAACTATTATCACACAATTGTAACAATTATTATAACTTCCATACAGGATATTTTCATATACCTAACATCAAGTGAAACAGTATATTTTTTAGGAACGTCATGAACATATAACTATATAAATATAATGTATATTTAATTATATGTATATTTTTTCCGGGTTTACCGTGGGAACCCTATACAGCTCATCACTTTGTTAGGTCGAGCAAGTAGGTCACAAACCAATTGTATATATGTCAGCCTTTTATAAATGTCGACGTCACCTAGTAACATGTGAGAGGAGCGGTCGGAAGTGTGGGAACGACAGACAGAACACCTTGGAACACGATACCACAAAGACGCTCATCTCACGAGCTCCGCCGACACTCACTGGCTGCCTATCTACATATCTGGTTGTAATACATCTAAGTCCATGTTAGACTTAGAAATAGTATGTGTACAAACTAGATGTACCATTTTAACTTAGCCCATGAAAGTCTCTACAAATAATCATACTTATATGAGGAATTGATAATGTTGCTATAAAATGCAAACTTTTGGGGTAATTTCTTTACGTGTATACAACATTCTGAATCTCGTTGTTTCAAGCTGGGTGGATTTAATCCACTTTTTAATTAGAAGAGTGATAAATACTCACTCTTTCAAGCTTATTAAAGTAGTGGCAAGTTCATAGCCAGAGATTAGATAGCTTATTACTTTGAAGTTACGTAGTTCATTAATCAAGTTAATAGTATGGCCTCAGGTAGAAGAAAAATATTATTAGACTTTTCCTCATCTGGAAATGTCAATTACTTGTCTTGATATGCACTTGATGACTTCCACGATCAATGTGCTACAATTCACCTCTTTAATTAGCTTCAGATTCTCACTAGCCGTGCATTCGATATGTCATCAGTCATTGGACGGATGGAGAGAGCAGCTTTACCGAGGAAATTCATCATCCAGTAAAAATGGTTTTAAGATAAATGATCCTGTTATGGATACAGTTTTGTTTACAAATTTGTATCACATAAATAGCAGTTATGTAGACATTTTTGAAAATCGTTTGTCTAGTGCTTACTAAATGTGAAATTGGTAAATAAATGTATTATATCAGAACTACTAACCACACAGTATGTGTCAGGACCCGGCGATGATTTCATGACTGCACTATTTTCAGCACCTACACGGTTGTTCAAAGACATTCCGTAAACCATAAAAAAGCGTCGTGATAGAAGCCGAATCGCTATAGAAATCGAAGTCGTAAAATCTCAAGATTACATGTATTGAACCAAGTCCTTCAATAAACTTGGGGAAAGCAGAGGTTTTGGTGCCACGGATGTGGCGTGCTCCACTTCATACAAAGAAATGCAACAACACTTTGTCAAAATTCAAATCAAGGTATCTGTAATAGCTCGATAATGATGAAGATGAAAAGTGAAAAGTACACGACAACGTTTTACTTGTAGGTGACTTACGACAAGAAACACTCGTCACTGGCGCTACAACGTGCGGTGATGCAGGAGTGAAACCTTAGGTCTCATCATCCTCAAGGCTAGACTCCTACATGTTCCCATACCTGGTGGCTTTAGGAGCATGTTGGACAGTGATTGGCACACCTCCCACAAGCCCGGCACTCACCGACTCTTCAGAATAGCTTGTAAAATATAGTTCACACTCACACCAATTATCTCGTAAAGAAAAAAGAAAAAAAAAAGAAAAATCGTAGAAAAACTATTTATCGATAAATACATGTTTCACACTCATACAGATTGCCATCATAATATTCAACAAAATATTAAAACATCACATGTTAATGACCCTGTTAACCTGTGTTAGCCAAATATGGTGAACGAGAGAATGACACGTAACAAACTAGGGGGGGGGGGGGCACTCAGTAGAGCGCATACCTCCGCCCGAATATTTCATCAATTGGTTGCATGATATATATATATTTATATATATATATGCACTCAGTATGAGCGCATACCTCCGGCCGAATATTTCTTCAATTGGTTGCCATGGCAACAGTTGTCAATAGATTTCATTTAAAATTAAATCAGTTCTTCCTTATACCAAATAGACTTGGTATACCGAGTTTGGTCCAAATATATTCGTAACTTTTCGAGAAATCCTGTACACTAACAAACAGACAGACAGACAGACAGACAGACAGACAGACAGACAGATCGGGGTGAAAACATAACCCCTCCAACTTCGTTGGCGGAGGTAATGAGGCACCGCACGAAGCAGAAAATTTGCTTAGTTTACGAAAAGTTGAATACCTGAACATAAATAGAGGTGATTGCCAAGCATTGAATAAGACTGTGTAACGTTATTAACATTTATTATGTTATTATTTTGTTATATAGGATGTTTACTGGTGAACAAAAGTGTGTTACTTTGTTATTGCATGGTTATTTGCAAAGAGGTTAACGTGACCCTCAGACCATGAATGCTCAATAACTTGTTGCGGGATAAATACTGTGAAGGTGGTGAAGGGAGACGTGCAATAACTGGCGTCACAGCGGCGGGTAAATTGTCGCTGCGCCTCCGCCCGAATGCCTTGTTTTGCTCTGTCGGGGAAAAAGGTGCCGACGAGCAGCTGATGTTTAGTTTTCCTCCTGAAGCTGATTTAGTTTTATGAAATTGATATTTTATGCCAGCGTAAGTATCAGAAAAAATTTTTTAGGCGGCTAATTGATATCTTATCCGGGGGACAAATTTCGTACCCTGGTAATACATTTACTCTACTAAAACATTCATCGTAATGGGTAAAAGGGAAAAAAAAACCTTGCATTACTTAATATATGGCTTTCCTCCTATTTCATTACAGATACCATACACATAAATACGCTTTATTTTATCTGTTTCATAAAGTTGAGACAACAAAACCCCGTAGTCCGGCAGCCACCAGGCTCAACCTTGTTTTAGGGTCTGAATTTTTTTTTTTCAGTGGATTTTGTTTGCCCATATATCCAGTTTGAAAAATATCTTGGTTGGCTCGCTGTCAACCTTGAGTAATTTGAGATAATTAACATAAAACAAAATGGCCGCCAAGGAAATATCAAAATACATAATATACCATAATTCCCTTACAAATTGACATAACCGGTCAACCAATACATGGATTCCAGGGTATTTTGACCCAGAAAATTAATTTCTGGTATTTTCATAACCAAAATGACCACCATATTCAAAATGGCTGCCTTTTTTTTTTTTTTTTTTTGTGGAATTTTTATACTTATATCAGAATATTACTTGTTCAACATGAAAATAATAAAAATTGATAGTTTTTTTGTCAGATCGTTTTGAGTCCTCAATTTCTTATGTGCATAAATGCATAATTCTTGAGGTAATTAGTAATCATCCTCATCATCCTCATCAACTTCTGTTCGTGTTTGATCATTGCAACATTCAATGGAGGATTAACAAGCACAAAACATTGTGCATGGTAGCCTCGACTTGTTACATGCGCATCTTGAGGACTTACATGGCTGTTTACTTGAACAAATGACAATGAACATGTGCATCTTATCAACTTTAGTATATGATTCGGTGCTAGCTGAACATTGGTAGGGACTGTTGTAGGGAGCAGTGACTTTGTTCTGCTTTCTTTGATCCATCCATAACTTGTGGGTTCCAAATCTGGTGGATCTAGTTGCAAGGCATTCTTCCATATGTATGTTTGCAGATGAGCATTCTCAATGAAGGCCTTTGTAGTAGGTGGAAGAGAACATAACTTGGCAGTAACTGTTGCTCCCGACTTCCCCGTTCTTGAAGTCCACACACTTACTCTGGCCTCAGACATAGAATTGGTCTTTGAGTGTCCCTAACAGGAAGCTATGAATTTTGTTGCCTGTTCCAACACCTCAGGCCAGTTAGCCTCAGCATTACCTATCATATCCAGATTCAGACCTGTTTCCAGTACTTTCAACATCTTTCCTTTTCCTATACCAAAACATGCTGTCACTGTATCACATCCAGTAAGAGCATGACCTGCCAATATTGCTGGAATTATGTTCTGATGTTTCTTTACAGTGGCCTGGATATCAACAACAGTTCTCTTTTTTACAGGTGATTCCATAAACATTGATGTTTGTATGCCTTGTTCCAGGTAATGATAAAGAAGAAGTGCATAAACATCTGTATCATCTGCAAGAACAGTGACAGGTTGCTGCTGAGCTATAACACCTGCTATAGCCTGCTGCACAATGATGTTATTAGCTTCTTCATGAGTGGTTGCCATGTCAGCTCTTTCTACAATTGTACCACTGCAACTTACTTCTACAGGTGTTTTGTCCTGACTTGTTATCACAAGTTTGTGCTTTGTTGTATTCTTCTGAATGAAATCTGTGTCATTCAGAATGTTGTCGCAAATAATATTGATCAATTGCTTCTTGTTTTCTGTCATTGTAAGGCAAGCTTCTGAGAAGGCAAAGGCGCTGTGGGACTTAACTTAAATACGCGGCAGCCTTCATTCCCTCTACAGGCCCTTGTAGAACATTTTGTACTGAAATCCTCATATCTGTCAAAGATCAAAAACACATCTTCAGTTTTCAGCCTCTGTTCTATGTGACTTTTGAATTTATCTACATAATCAAGTACCACAGGCTGTTTCGTTGGACTTGATGCTGGCCAATGAGGAATCCACGGAAGGGCACAACCATCAATGACTGCATACTGACTTGTGAGTCAACTGCTGTTTGGTACATCTATCCTTGTCTGGGTTTTCAAGACAGACTTTGATTTAGAGACTCGTATTTTTCCTGATTCAGTAAAAAGAGCTGTGGGGACAGGTGAGAGCTCATATGACAGAACCTCTTTAATATCTATATCTCTGGAACTAGCTTGTAGTCCCATCACTCGCCCATCACCCATCTCATCTACATCATGTAGTCCCCATCACCCATCTTAGCTGACACTGAACCCCATGCTGGGTTTCACAGCAGTGAAGTCACCAGTGTGCCCTGGTAGTGCAAGGACATTCACTCCTTTATGATAAACAATAAACAGAGAAATAAAATGCCACACAGCAAATGGATGTGAGGATTACGAGGAAACAAACACGTGAGGATCAATCACCTATACATATCTGATGTGAATATAGCATGTTCAGGCATCCCTAGTTTTCAACAGTTTCTATCAAAAACTATGCACACTGCACCTTCAGATAATTTCATGAGTAAATGTACAAAATAGTAAAATCTACTAGTAAATAAACAAAGAGTACGAATCATGCATACGTCAAAATTACGATTTGTACACTTCAATTTCTTATTTGTTGGGCAGCCATTTTGAAAACGGTGGCCATTTTGAATTTGAAAATACCAGAAATAGATTTTCTGGATCAAAATACCCTAGAATTCATGTATTGGTTGACCCTCTGTGTGAATTTTCAAGGGGTGTATGGTATTTTATGTATTTTGATATAATTTTGGCGGCCATTTTGTTTGATGCTAATTATCTCTAATTGCACATTGCTGACAGCGAACCAACATATATATTTTTCAAACCGGATATGCTGGCAAACAAAATCCACTGAAAAAAAAACTTAAGACCCCAAAACAAGGTTATAAGAAAAATGTACTTGTAGCTGCGGGACTACCGGTAAGTGCTCCGGCTTTATTCTTAAATCACACTCAAAGTTTCCATAGTTTTAACATAAATGAAAACTAGCAGAGCATTTCAGGAATAACTATGATAGTAGCGATACTCACCCATCCAGGTGCTGTTGGTGATGATCTGCAGTATCCTGGCGGGGTCCATGGCGAGGGGGGGGGGTTGCGGTGGCTGGGGCGCAGGTGGAGGGATAGAGGCAGGACAGGGGGAGGATACAAGTTAGGGAGATATTGGACAGATGAAAGTATTTGTTGGGTTGACTAAGTATAGATTGTGACACAATATCCAAGTCACTGCTACTAGACCTTGTAATCTGGTCTTAGAAGAAAACAGGAGACGTCAGAAAAGAGTGATTCAGGAGGGTGAGGCCGCTCTAGGAAATCCGTCGTAGTTCAGGATATAACAACGTAAGGGTGAATGTAGGGAAAAGGCGTTGTTTTGAGAAAGAAAACTGTATTTATCAGGGGAGAAACATACCAGAAGCGAATGAAATGAAGATAGGGAAAATGACAATGGGATTTCCGCTTGGGAAGGATATAGGGCGCTCTTAGGGAGGGAGAGGGAGGGAAGGTAACGCAGCAACTTGAGATTGCTTACGTGTGTATCCTTCCCGACCCACCTCCTCAATTCCCTCGCCTCACTGAGCCTCGCAATCCACGTCACTCTTGGAGGTTTAGGACGCGGCTTGCCTTGCTGTGACCTTCCTGTCCCTCCGTCACATTGTTTCTGTGAGTCATATCAAGGTCAGTGCCGCGCGACAACACGTATGTTTCCTGTCCTGGCTCTCGGGTTTCTGTTCCTCACCGACAAGCGACCTCTGGGCAGGACTTTTATTTTGCTTTCATGGCACGCTTTTATGTTTCTTTTTATTGGTTATGCTCGATTATTACAACGATATATCATTGTTTTAAGGTTTTCTGTTACAGGTAAACAACATAGAAAGATCCACCGATGTTATATGTGTTTGTTGAAGTGATAGTAAGTGTTGCGCCGCTCATTCATAACAAACACTGTGTTCTGTTGTTCCTTGGTTAGTACTACTTATATTCGAAGAAAGCCAATTCGAGGCATTTTGAAGGATGATCTTAACTTTACAGACAGTAAAAAAAAAATGACTGAAATTAGTACTATATGTTTATAGTGTCCGCTCTTATGTATCTGAATTGATAATACGAAACAAAACATGAAATTTCTCACATACGAAACTGGAATAGTTTTTTTTCTTTTGTATTCTATGTGTCGTGTAATGAAAAAAAAATGTATAAAATCAAAGGTTTAAGTTGAATCATCCTTTCGTCCTCTTTCTCCCTCCCTTTCGTCCTCCTTTTCCCTCCGTTTCGTCCTCTTTCTCCCTCCCTTACGTCCACTTTCTCCCTCTATGCCCCTTAACACACCTGTTGTCTCCCACTTGAACTGATTATTCCCGCCCGGCGCACCTGTTGCACCTCTTTATTAAGGGTGAAGGGATGGAAGGGTGTCCAGGGACGTATATCAAAAGCGCGGATTCGAAAAAGTGACCGCGTTCGAACCTCACCTATAAACCACTATCAAATGCGCGGCAAGGTTAATCCCGTTCACTCGCTATGTCATTAAGTATCATTCGGTGTGTCATAATGCTTCACACGGTGTTTACCGAGACCACCGCGAGTGTCTGTCTCGGTGGTCTCGTTGGTTGTTGGAGTTCACAGTTGTTCACAGTTGTTCACAGTGTGTTCACAGTTGTTGGAGCCCACGGTGCCCAGTCAGTCCGGTGCTTCCATCCTGTGTTGTCATAATTTTCCGCTATGGAGTTTACGATTTTCCGGACCAACAAAGGCAAGAAGTGTTTGATGCTCGATGGATATATATACAGAGTGGACAGTACATTGATGGATGGATATCTTTCTTGGAGATGTACCAAAAAGAAATGTAAAGGTTGACTTAAAACAGACAGCACAATGACTGCCATTGTTCCGGTACAATTGGAACATAACCATGGCAAGGATGAAAGAAAACTTGAAAGACAGCAACTACGTGTACAAGTGAAACGGAAGGCGACTGATGACATGACGGCAAGACCTTCTAAGCTCATTAGAACGGAACTGCATACATTTTCTGATAATGTGCTAGAATCTGGTGATCTAAGATCTATAGCACAATCATTATACCGAGAAAGACGGAAAGTGTATCCTGTCTTGCCTAAAACTCGTGAGGAAGTACATCATGCTCTAAATCCTATGACTACAACTACGACCAAAGGTGAAGATTTTATCCTTGAAAATAATCCAGAATCTGGTATGGTTATCATTTCATGTACAACTAATCTTGCATTTCTGGCGAACACTGCTGAGGAGATCTTCGTTGATGGGACTTTCAAGAGTTGTCCAAAGTTCTTCTATCAACTATGCACCATACATGGATTATGTAATGGGCATTATATTCCATTAGTGTATGCCCTCTTGCCAGGTCAATCTGAGGAGATTTATAGAAATCTGTGGGAGTGTTTAATTGACATTTGTTCCGCAAGGAATATGCAACTGGGAGCCTCAGTCATACATGTAGATTTTGAATTTGCCATGCTCACTGTTCTGAGAGATATATTTCCAACCGCAGTCATCAAATGTTGCAGATTTCATTTAGGGTAGGCATGGTGGCGAAAATTTTAAAACCTGGGCCTAAGTAGGGATTACAAGGACACCAACAGTGACATAGGCCAGTGGCTGAAATTATCATTTGGTCTACATTTCATTGACCCAACAGATGTAGAAGATTGCTTCGTCGAGGAATTAATGACAGACGCACCTCAGGATGAGAGATGTACTCGCTTTGCGGACTATCTGGTTGATAATTATGTAATAGCAGAATCAAGATATCCTCCAGTGCTTTGGGCTGAAGTCCCCTCAAATACAAATCAATCAATCAATCAATCATTGGGGGAATACGCCGGGGGGCGCGTCGCCTCGCCCACCCTACGACGCCACTCCCGGGGGTCACCACGCGCGAGTTCCCATGCAGGCTCCTTTCCCATACCAAGCAGCTCTCGACAAGAAACATCAACTTGCCCCAGCCACGAGCCTTGTGGGCGCCCCCTTGGCCTCCTCCACGCCGGATTGTCTCTTACAGATACAACCCGATGAGAAGGATCGGTTTCAGGGTAGCGTGCCACATGCCCATATAGCCGAAGTTGGCGCTGACGGACTATGCAGGTAATAGGCCTCGATTCAGTCTCACGGTGCAATGCTGATTTGACACGTAATCATCCCAGCTATACCCCATGATTCTGCGAAGACACTTATTACCAAAGGCATTGATTCGTCTCCTCAAGTCACTATTTAGTGTCCATGTCTCACAACCATAGAGTAAGACAGGGATCACAAGCGACTTGAAGATCCGGATCTTTGTCCTCCTGCACAGGTACCGACAACGCCAAATACTCCCACTGAGCGAGTCCATAACATCGTGGGCTATGCCAATCCGCCGTAAGGCTTCTTGACGTGACCCGCCGTCATTATGGACTGCGCTACCAAGGTATGTAAAACTTTCCAAGATCTCAATGTCCTCGCCACACGCATGAACAGACTGTACTGCTTCATCTAGTAAGTCTCCAAACACCTGGACCTTGGTCTTGAGCCAGGAGACCTCAAGTCCCAAAGGCTTTGCCTCCTCGTGCAGCGCCTCGAGAACCATCACCAGGACCTCCAGCGACTCAGCAAAGATTACTACATCATCGGCAAAAGCAAGATCAGTGATCTTGGTGTTGCCGACGGATGCTCCACAATCACTTTGATCTACAACCTTGTCCAATACCCAGTCCATACAAGCGTTGAAAAGTGATGGGGCAAGGACGCACCCTTGCCTCACTCCTGTATTCACAGGAAAGAAGCTGGATACACCTGTCCCACACTTCACAGCACTCTCAGTCCCAGAATACAGAGCGTAAATGTCAAATACAAAGCGTACCAACAATTCTGCCGAATCTTTTCATGCTCATTTCAATGAGCAATTTTATACATCCCATCCATCTATATTTGTGTTCATGGATGTACTAGGAAAGCTCCAGACTCCTACTAATATTAAGATCAGGAGTATCGGTAAACCAGCAACTACGCGGAAAGTTGAACGAGACAGGACAGAGTATGCCATGGCACAATACAACAAATTTATTTCTGGGGAAATAAACAGACACAATTATATGAAGTGTTTAGGTAACCGATTCACAGCAAGAACAAACATGTAACTTTTAGTTTTTTAACGCGATAAATAAAGGACTATTTAAACTATTTTTATGGAAGAGAGTAGTGAAAAACGCGATGAACAAAGAACGAAAAAGAATATCCTGCTTCAAAATCCTGCTTCCACCTCCCCGTGGTAAGCAGGGGGCAACAGATGATGACGTCTGGCTAACGGAAGAGGTGAACGATCATTAAAGAACTGCTACACAATCGGACTTTCAAGTGAGTGAAAAAACGCGCAATTGATAGCCGCGCTTTTGATAGAAATATATCCGCGCTTTCAATGATGACCCGCCGCGCTTTTGATATGCCAATCCGCGCTTTCGTAAAACGCCGGTTTCCAGTCCTATAATTTTTTAGGTCACTGGGTCGATGGTGTTATTGGGCCTTCCATCGATAACTGTCTTTTGTTTATGTTGTTTGTGTTGTTGTAGTGTAGTTGTGTTGAGTGTGGTAGTGTGTGGGTCTGTATGTAAAGGAATTTTAATGCATGAATGGTTATATTTTATGCTTCCCCATCTCTCTCTCTCTCTCTCTCTCTCTCTCTCTCTCTCTCTCTCTCTCTCTCTCTCTCTCTCTCTCTCTCTCTCTCTCTCTCTCTCTCTCTCTCTCTCTCTCTCTCTCTCTCTCTCTCTCTCTCTCTCTCTCTCTCTCTCTCTCTCTCTCTCTCTCTCTCTCTCTCTCTCTCTCTCACAGACACACAGACACACAGACACACACACGTACACTTATTTAGTTTCCCTCTCGTGACTTGCACACTTAATTTTCTTGGAAGAACGCTATTCCTGAACCCCTTTCTGAGCCTGTCTAACCCTCGCCCTCACTGCCTGTGCCGCGACGGTCGACCATATCCATTCCTCACGTCCTTTTTCTTCCCCCGTGCAGCCTTTCTCTTTCTTCTACCTATGTTAAATGGCTCATTAGATTAATTTCTCCGTGGTTGATCTAGGGACCCAATATCAGATCCAATATTATAAATCGTTCATCTCGATATTTATTTTCCTTCGCTGTCTATAATATGTGTCATGGGTCAGCGTATAAGGCAGCAGTGAAAGATAGTAATATAGACGTGGGCCATGACTGATATGTAGATGTGTAGCAATGGCGCAGACCTCCCTCTGTTGTATCTTTTTCACCCCAATTTAAATCGCCTTTGCCAGCATGGAGGACAGATGCTATTCCCTGTTCTCACAACAATAAGTCTTGGGCAAAGGAGCGTGAGCGTCTCCATACAAGCCCTGCCACTCCTCAACCTCGGGACAAAAAACCTGCTGCAGTGAATGATGACACCTTCCATTCCTAAATTGCTCAGTGAATAATATTTGCTTTTTATTGTAATGTTGGAGAGGGAAGCATTTCACATTCGCCATAAAGCCACAAGCTCCGAGCGTGCTCAGATCACATCAGATCAGATCATATGATGTTATTAGGATGTTGCCTTCCTGTAACGGCAGCCCATTTGTTTGTTTTTCTTCTAGATTTATATATTTTTTTTTTTTTTTTTTTTTTATTTTTTTTTTTTTTATACTTTTGTTACTATTGCTGCTGCTTCATAATAATTTTTATTTTGCTCCATAATTTATGTTCCACTTGTCTTATACTTCACTTCCGCGTTGTGTGTAGGCTCCTTGGCGTGACCTGACGCCGTCACAAGCCTCACTCAGGTGCGTGTGTTCCGCCAGTCTTAAAGATACGTACATTATCGACAAATACCGAGCTGTGTAAAGAAAAAAAAAAGATTTGACATCGACATTCTTGTCTAGTATGATAAAACCCAGACAGGATGTTAACGTACCCTTCCTAGATCGATGAAGAATGAAGACTCTTTTTTCACTATAATTGAATGTTGTATGATTCCATTAAACATATCTTTTTTAACAATCGTTGAGGCTACATCGCAAAATTAAATATGGTAACAATGTTGTCCGTCATTGACATGTTAAAATAAACATCATGAAATAATTGTGTTTCCACTGAATCATGATAATGATTCAAAATTCAATTCTAAATTCAAGAATATGTACAGGCAGACTTGCATAGAAAAATATTGAATGGAAAATTATGTTAGGTAGATGTGTGTCTTTGTGTTTCGTGAGTGATTTTTACTGTTAATTGAAAAGTGAAAAAGTTCCCGGAAATGTTGGTTAAAATTTTTCCTGGGACCAAGTTACCTGAGCCGCGTGTTACCTGCGTGGGAGGCTTTACCTGTGGCTCCCCCCCAGCCCGGCGTGCTCCTGGCGGCCCGTCAATTACAACAACTGCAAATTACATGAAATTGTTTTAAGTTCGTAGTTTTCTGAATATTGAATAAAAGGTGTTATTTTTTATCTCATTTATTCGTAAACGAGACAACGTCACACCAGGGTTAGTCAGTGACCGCGTCCGGCCATGAGTAATACACACGACAAGCTCCCAACGCCCCATCAATATCCACTCTGACCTCCACTTTGGGCACGCGTCAGGTAAACTAGAGTGAATCAGGTCATTGTCTACTCAAGTCAGACAGACATCATCGTGTAAACTTTTAAAGATCACAGGCAGGAACGTGCGATTAGGTTGGTGGCGCCAGCTTAAGGTGACACGGCCTTTATGTATTAGGATTTATCACTCGCAGTGCCCAAGGGATCGGAACTGTCTCCCTTTGTGCCGACTCTTGACATGACGGGGAGGGTCCAGGGAGGAAGGCTTAAGGCTGAGGCTTGCGTGTTGTGCCTTGTCCAACACTTACTACGAAACTCCATCGCCTTGCTAATCTTGTTCTATCTCGAGTGTTTTAAAGTTTCTTGTGTGACATTAATTACCCACAACCTTTTTTGTTCATGTTTGCTGATAAAGAATGATGAATAAAACGGTAATGTGTAGTACTATTTTTAGAATGAAAGTTTCCCACGCAATCATGGACTTTGCCTCTGGCTTGAATCTTTCCTGCCTTCATGGTTTTTGCTCCTCTCCAGCCAAATATTGCATTACATGATGACCAGAGTTTTAAATGTGTTACGAGTATTCCACGTAGATTAATTATTCCACCTTTGTGCCTCGCCACTCAGACTCTAACGAATGATTCGGCGAAGTTCCACCAGAATGTCTAAAGTTACAGTTTCCTTGAAGAAAATTAATAATCCTGTGGTCTTGAGTGCTCAAAAAATATGATTATTTTGCTGATATCCAGACGCAACTTTTCAGTAATTGTATTTTCATGAACGACAATAATATAAAAGGTAAAGATGGGAGCATACGCTATGCTGCGCGTGGCATTCGATGCTCATCTCAGTGGCATTAGCCCTTAGAGCCTGTGGTGGGTGAGGACCCGTTAAACCGGGACACAGGGCTAGTGTGACACCCAGGTTACCACCGTTACCTTCCCCAGTTACCCCAGGTACCCATTTATCAACCCCGAAAGGGAGGAAGAACAGCTAGTTTGGCTGGTCGCCGACTTCCCCTGGACCGGATTCGAACCAGGGCCCGCAGATTCGTAGCCAGGCACGCTAGCCACTACACCACGGAGGCGACATAATATGAGTCCATAATATGAGACATAATATTAGAATGAGTCCCTTTAAATGTGCTTATTAGTTTCTCACTGAAAAGTACATCCACATTGTTTTTGTGATATTGGCTTTGTAAGAAAATAGGCTTTTTAAACTATTTTTGTATATTTTTTTTCATCCAGCCTCCAAAAGGTGATCTATACACTGGGTCATCAGGGCTATACACAGGGTAACATCATTTTGCACCTTTAAAGGTGCAAAGTTGCACCTTTTTTTCTTTGTGTGTGTTGTCCGTTACTCCCTGCAATACACCACTGAAGCATCGGGAGATAATTTCTTCAAAGCATCACCGGTTGGTGTGATAACCATGGGTCGCATAATCTGCCCTGCATTCTCCTTTACCTTGTCGCCTTAACCCCTTTACATATCTTCACAAAACTGTTCATGAAATAATAGTAATAATGGAAGCGTCACGTGGAAACAATAAATATCAAATCGATGAATATGCAAATGGATATCGACTGCGAGTAAAGCCTACATCCAGAGCGGCTCTCAGGCCATTCAAACACGACACAGCGAGAGAGAAACAATAGGAAGGGTTTCCTTATTTTTTGTCAGGGAGAACAATGGAGTCGAATCCTTACAAGCGCAAGGCTGAATTTTATACGAAGAACATGCGAGTATCACAGCATAAGAGTGAGTAACACAATGCACTGTGTTTATAATGGCACCAGTGTGTGTGCTTGAACTTAATGATATCACGGTTAAGGCTCTTACATAAAAGTTTTTATCATGTATATTAGAACCTCATGGCAGATTACGAACTCTTAGACAAAATATTGTGTGTATATAAACAAAAAAAATTACTCAAAACATGTAAAAAAAAGTAAAGGTGGGAGCATACGCTAAGCTGCGCGTGGCATGCGGTGCTCATCTCCGTGGCATTAGCCCTTAGAGCCTGTGGTGGGTGAGAGCCCGTTACCCCGGGACACAGGGCTAGTGTGACTCCCGGGTTACCACAGTTACCTTCCCCAGGTTTCCCCAGGTACCCATTTATCAACCCCGAAAGGAAGTAAGAACAGCTGGGTAGGCTGGTCACCGACTTGCCCTGGCACGGGATCGAACCAGGGCCCGCAGATTCGTAGCAAGGCACGCTAGCCACTGCACCACGGAGGCGACATGTAGCTACTGAGGATATGTTTTGTGCTGATGATTTTAAACATTTATGAATTTTAATGTTTTGCCTTAGATTATTGAATGGTAAGAAAATATACAGATTGTTAAATAAAAGTTGAACGATATTTTTTGTAGGACCACGTTTGCTTGCACATGGAAAAGGTTGATAATTGTATAATTTGCTTTTCGGGCCAGTTATGCATGTCAGTATAGAGGAAGCGTTGTCAATCGCACACACCGTACATTTCCGATATATTATAACCACAATAAAAACAATTGATAGTACTGAGAATATAACCACAACATGTCTTCATGGTACTGATCATGATGAGGCAGGAATCACCGGTGCAATAAGTGGTGAAGACCTTGAAGTGTTATCGTCCCACCATCTAATACATATTAATTTACCGGTAAAGCCTCAGATGTGCCGACCACCACTACCCGCTTTGTCCTTTCTTAAGATTTACCACAAGCTCGCAACCACATGTTGTTTTGATTCATGCAGAAGAGTTGACCCAAAGCTTTAGTTCTCAAACAAGTCTGTCTATTTTTATCATTCATATTATGTTTCCCAAACGTTTTATTTTACTCTCAACACTTTGTTAATTCTACCAAGCTTAATCCATTCTCCGTCTCATGGAACTGTATCTAAAAATGACTATATTATAATTCCTCATACACTGCATCAAGGTATAACTGTGCGGCCTCGACACTTTGCTAATTCCATCAAGCTTAATCCCTTCTCAGTATCATAGTAATATATCTAAAAATGGCTTTATTATAATTCCTTATACTCTGCACCAAGGTATAACTGTGCGGCGGGCGGCAGCAGGAGGCAAGGTGAATGGCTCAGGGTCCTTGTCAAAAAATAGCATCAATCTCATCATGGGATAGAAATTCAAAAGGCTGCATCGCACATCGGTGAACGCGGCGGCACAACAAAAGGAGCAAATGACAACAATGAGTGCCGTTCCGTGAAGACCTGAGAGAGAGAGAGAGAGAGAGAGAGAGAGAGAGAGAGAGAGAGAGAGAGAGAGAGAGAGAGAGAGAGAGAGAGAGAGAGAGAGAGAGAGAGAGAGAGAGGAAGAGAGAGAGAGAGAGAGAGAGAGAGAGAGAGAGAGAGAGAGAGAGAGAGAGAGAGAGAGAGAGAGAGAGAGAGAGAGAGAGAGAGAGAGAGAAGAGAGAGAGAGAGAGAGAGAGAGAGAGAGAGAGAGAGAGAGAGAGAGAGAGAGAGAGAGAGAGAGAGAGAGAGAGAGAGAGAGAGAGAGAGAGAGAGAGAGAGAGAGAGAGAGAGAGAGAGAGAGAGAGAGAGAGAGAGAGAGAGAGAGAGAGAGAGAGAGAGAGAGAGAGAGAGAGAGAGAGACTTAAGATACTTTGATCCTATCTAGACACTTTGCAAGTACCAACTACAAGGTTATTGACTGTACAAAGCGCCACCACACCAGGACGAATTTGGTGGACTCGAACCGCTGACCGAATGGTGCAGGGACTCTGCAACACCAGTCCGTGATTCTACCAACCGCGCCACCCTGGCGGGTTGAGAGAGAGAGAGAGAGAGAGAGAGAGAGAGAGAGAGAGAGAGAGAGAGAGAGAGAGAGAGAGAGAGAGAGAGAGAGAGACGCACGCGCGTTGCTGACATGACAGTTATGAGCCAAGTTATGTTTCCAAATCAACAAAACATCTTCTTGCTATCAATAGGTTGTGAATGATGATCAAGATCGCGTCCGTTCTCTCAGATATAATGGTGTAGCATGTATTTATCCCCAAACCCTCACCGCTGCTAATTGGGGTTAGAAAAATAATCACTGCATATAGAAATAGTAATCCACCACAGGCTCAAGGGCTAATGCAACGGAGCTGAGCATCGAGGCCACGCGGAGGTTATCATATGCCCGCTCCCATTTATATTATTTATCTAACGTTGCTATTGGGAAGGAAATATTTGCCTCTTGTTTAAATCATGCAAGGTAATCATATGTAATATCGCTCATGTCCAATAAACACTTATATCTCATCTAGACAAATGTCGATTAATAGTTGTCAGGATTTTTCCTTCCAATCCTGTATTTTATTCTTATGCTTCTCGCACGTCAAAGATCATCAAGTCATGTCATTTTCTTCGATAGACATATGACGCAACTGCAGACTGGATGAAATTGAGTTTTCACAAAATTTTCATGCGAACGAATAGGAAAAAAAAGTAGTAATATAATGAATATTGATTCCTAGAGCACTTCAAATGGTAAGGAAGTGATTATCTCTCTCTCTCTCGCTCTCGCTCTCGCTCTCGCTTTCGCTTTCGCTTTCGCTTTCGCTTCTCTCTCTCTCTCTCTCTCTCTCTCTCTCTCTCTCTCTCTCTCTCTCTCTCTCTCTCTCTCTCTCTCTCTCTCTCTCTCTCTCTCTCCACTAATCTATATATCTGTCTCTTATCAATCGATAAACGTTCCCTTGAGAACATAAGTTTTCTCATCCGCTTATCGTCGGTTTTCACTCATAAATTTCCGCTTGAGTGTGATCATCGAATGTGTCTTTATGGATGTTCAAGCTCTTCCTAAATACTGGCTATGGATTGTTTGTCTTTGATATTTTCTCTAGTCTAAGGAAATACACGACAGACATAACGTATAATATAACATCAATAACGTATGTATCGTTCCACTCAGGTTTTGGTTCAAGTGTTAATTGTATGTATGTGTGCCTTGAATTACACAGATACATGTAATAAGACATCATTGGTGACAGTGATACCAAACTTGTAGAGGGTGAAGCGAGGGATTATGAGAAGAAGGAATAAACCGTAAAGAAATCAGAAAATATAATAGTTTGATGGGACGGGGTTGATATAAAAGCCGGCTTGAGTGGAAGGCAGCCAAAGCGCCATTAGGTGATGTGAGATAAGATTTTCATCCTATCTAGACACTTTGCAAGTACCAACTACAAGGTTATTGACTATACAAAGCGCCGCCACGTCAGCACGAACTAGGCGGACTCGAACCGCTGACCGAATGCACAGGGACGCTGCACATTGCATTGGGACGCTGGATCAAATCCCATTTTCTCTTATTTTCTTTTTCCTGTAAATGTGTTCCTAAGCTCTTTAACTATTACATAGAAAGCCTGCAGGCCCGGCCTTTCAATGCTTTCCACACACACTTATGCTTTTACCCATCATCCTGCTCAACCAGAATTAATTATTTTTGTTTTCATTCCTGAGTGGGTAACTTTGAAAGCCTACATTTGGGTTTTCATTCTCCCCTCAACTTACGTTCATTTTGAGAGGTAAGTTTAAGGACAACAGCGTTTGTTTGTGTTTTGTCTTGTCTCTGCCGCAGTATTAGCATCAGTAGCTTATGTTTTATCTCATAATGTTTTTTTAAATGCGGCGTTTGTGATGCCTAACATTTAGATCCTTTAGCTGTGACATTATGTATTGAGCCCAAGGGAATTGGGAGTGCGTGTAGTTGGCTTGACAATGTGTTATATTTACTTGTAAGGAAAAAACGGTGACCATTTACTATTGTCAATGTTGTTGCTATTAATGCAATATTGTTGTTATTGTAATTATTGTTATTATTGCACTTGTTGATTCCTTGTTATTGGTATTATTGTTATTGTTGCTGATGATGCTTTTGTTGCCAAACGAATAAATGCATTAAAAAAAACCTGATTACGACGACGAGGCAGCCACACATTAACCTTTAACCCAATGCCGCCCCAGCCTTACCCATGACTACACTCCGAGACCTTTTTTGGTGAGGGAAAAAAACTTAGATTATTGTATGACGGTAGTGCAGGTCCGGCATCGACCCTACAATACTAAGAGGGTTTCTGCATGGTCTGTGCTTCCAGGTGCGCTGTTGTCAGAGAATTAAAAGGTATGTGCTTCTTCTTCCCTCTATCTAGCTTTCTTGTACACCGTAAAATCTCTCTCTCTCTCTCTCTCTCTCTCTCTCTCTCTCTCTCTCTCTCTCTCTCTCTCTCTCTCTCTCTCTCTCTCTCTGGCAATGCTATCACCTCATTTCCATGCAGACGTGCACCAAACAGCTCATTTTATCCCCTCCCCCCCTTCCTCTTTTGCATCCCTCGCCACTTAACTTCCAGACTTACCTTGAAGAAGAAAAAAGCTGGAAATGATCAGTAAATAAGTATGTAGTATGGTGTGCCAAGTAAAAAGATGTAAATAACCCTATGTTTGTAGATCCGGTTTTATTTGCTTCTCTTAAAATATTTCTTTGGCTTAATTTTTTCTAGATATTGCAGCTTTTCTATCATCTCATCTTCTCACACGTTTTCCCCTCATCAGTCCCTACCAACCTTCCATCAACTGCCAGCAGTTTCTACCACCCTCCAGTCCCCTGCGTCCTATCCCTCACCTTGACTCCCCCTGCACTCCCTCCCCTTACTCCTTCTCCCCGATGGTCCGTCAGTCATCTCGAAATACTCCAAGTATTTCACTTTTTGCTCTAGCTGATTAATATGGTAATCCAATTCGTTCTCTAAGAAAAATTATATATTGAGAGACCTTGGTCCGGGCGCTCCAAAGTTTTACCCGGGAGGACGGGTTTTCATCCGCGGGAGAGAAAAAAAAAAGGAGCTGGAAATTGAAGAGAAACTGAGAGATGAGGTTCCGAAGGGAGAGTTAAAAAGAAGTTGTAAAAACGAACTGAAACTATTAAGAGACTCTCGTGTGTGTGTGTGTGTGTGTGCGTGTGCGTGTGCGTGTGCGTGTGCGTGTGCGTGTGCGTGTGCGTGTGCGTGTGTGTGTGTGTTTGTGTATAATAACCTAAAAAAAAATGATTATGAGGCACCTGACACGACACATTAATCTTGATAGACACGTCGGTTATAAACAACGGAATTCGTCACCCAAAGCATCCTGAATTATCTGACTTCATTGAATTTCCTTAATTTTTGGGTTCATTAAAATCTTTCTCATGGATGGAGTGAACAATAATATTCACAGTCTCATATACAACGGAGCCCCGAGCGTCCCTTCCCCGTCATGCAGCGCCCCTGGCTCCTCATTCTCGCGTCTGTCTCCCACTAACAGCACCAACAACTCATTAAAATCTTGTATCGAGCGACCACCGTCAAGTATTTACACTGCCAGGCCCTCCTTTACCCTGCCGGGCTGCATATTCCCCCCGTTCTCTATGCGAGTATGTTGTTTCCTAGTGAAGACGCCTGGCTATAGCTCCAAAACTAACCATAGTATTTTCTCGAAAATACCCTCATTGTGATTCCCACGCAAATTTACCACTGCTTGACCTCGGAAACCTATCATACCCTATCCGTAACCTAACGTAACCTAACCTGACGTGTTCAAGAATAAACGCCACATACTCTTCCAGAAAACGGGAATATGCTGACGGGCCGCCCCATGGCACACTACCCACGCCGAGGACACCACACACCGCTCCGGCGCAAATTCTATAAAAAAAACGGCTCATTGTAAATCCTCTTGTGGAAATGTCTGATGTGAAATGTAAAGGCAAAATATATGTAGAAAATAAGTGAGCCATATTGATGCCAACGATTCTAATGTTATTGATGATGGTGATAATAATTATGACCACAGTAATGATAGTTAATGATGCATTGATAATGATAATATTTTGCCATCATCATCATCATTTCTTATTGATACGCTGCCTGACAAAGGATTTAGTGTAACATTTATTTTCAATGATAGCTATTCACCAGAAAAACCCCAGATGCAATCACTGGAGACAAAAAGGTGATGTACAATACCACGCTGCGTAATCTTTAGTAATCCATCGATACTTTTTCGCAACACAACATAAAAAAGACACGAAAATATCGCCTCATTTACACTCCACGAAAAGTATTCCTGCATTAAGGTTTCAATGGATATAAAATCCATCCTCGCTCATTAAGTATTGTAATGCAGCACAACACCTGCCTCGCATCATGGGGATCCCGTCACTGCGTCGAGAGAGAGAGAGAGAGAGAGAGAGAGAGAGAGAGAGAGAGAGAGAGAGAGAGAGAGAGAGAGAGAGAGAGAGAGAGACGGTAGCACATATTCTCGTGAGTATTACTCTACCCAAACACTGCTAACACAGGCCAGTGAAAATCAGGCGGTAACTCAAGAAAAAGAGCTGCATTTTGCATCATACGTCTAAGGAGAAATAACAGTAAAGTATGAATATATAATCTTCATGATGTCTGTGGCGCTGACTCATCCCGTCTTCCCTGTAGAGTTGTGATTAGTTCTTTAAGGAGTCATATGTGTCTCCCCGCCCCTCGCCTGCGCCACTTCAATTAGCGCCGCGAGGAAAAAAAAGGTTATCTCGCATTTTATGTTTGCGAGTTATCCTGCCTTTTATTTGTCTGTCTGTCCGTTTATCTGTCACTCCCTGGCTTTATCAGGGTTTTATTGGACTGTGTATGGGTTTATCTCTTTCTCTTTTTCTCTTTCTTTTTCTGTTTTCTCTGTTTCTATTTTTTTTCTGTTTCGCATGTTTGCTTTACCATCACAACCCTCCATGAATGTCTAGTAAACCCCTATATGAGCGCCATTAACAAGCCGTGTCTGAACTGCATGGTGCTTAACATCGGGAGGGTCTATGAAAAAAGAGGGAGTGTATTGCTCGTGCGCTAGTCTCTCCTCCATAACTACACTGCCCAGACTATTCCACACACATCATTACATTTTTGTCCAGGCTCGTGTATTGTCGTGTCATGCCATTGCTCTGACGTGGAATAAGGACATAAACAAGGCGCGAGGGTATTGTCTTATAGTTAGAGATAATATCTAAATAAATCTATCCTGAACTACCCCGCACTATCATGTACAAATTGGGCAGCATTATTTGACTTTTTTTTCTCGCGTATTAAGAGTTTCACGTTCCCAGAAAAGGTGTAGTTTCATGAGGAGCGTAATGCCCCAAGGGTGTTGTGGGTGAAGAGCATTCATTGCCTCTCCTGTAACACTCAGGCCTGGGAGCACTCTTCTTCTTCAGAGGAGAGAGAGAGAGAGAGAGAGAGAAGGAGAGAGAGAGGAGAGAGAGAGAGAAGAGGGGAGAGAGAGAGAGAGAGAGAGAGAGAGAGAGAGAGAGAGAGAGAGAGAGAGAGAGAGAGAGAGAAGAGAGAGAGGAGAGAGAGGAGAGAGAGAGAGAGAGAGAGAGAGAGAGAGAGAGAGAGAGAGAGAGAGAGAGAGAGAGAGAGAGAGAGAGAGAGAGAGAGAAAAGAGAGAGAGAGAGAGAGAGAGAGAGAGAGAGAGAGAGAGAGAGAGAGAGAGAGAGAGAGAGAGAGAGAGAGAGAGAGAGAGAGAGAGAGAGAGAGAAGAGAGAGAGAGAGAGAGAGAGAGAGAGAGAGAGAGAGAGAGAGAGAGAGAGAGAGAGAGAGAGAGAGAGAGAGAGAGAGAGAGAGAGAGAGAGAGAGAGAGAGAGAGAGAGAGAGAGAGAGAGAGAGAGAGAGAGAGAGAGAGAGAGAGAGAGAGAGAGAGAGAGAGAGAGAGAGAGAGAGAGGTTTGTGTGTGTTTGTATCTTTGTACATGCTCAGTGATAAAAGATTCGGCAAAAAGAAACAAACTAACAGCAACCAAATTTTTGACAAAAACCAGACTTGATCAATATTCTCAGTTTTACGAATCACTTGCATATTTTCTTTTTCGTGTGTGTTTACTGTTACAGTTGTATTAGTTGATAAGAAAAACATATTTAAATTGTAAGGTTTTTCCATTTCGGGTTGCATTACAATGTGAGTAGATGGATCCTTTGCAGCTTGGTTGATAGTAAGACGGCGTGGCTGGTGGGAGAGAGGGAAGGCAAGGGCTCTTAGTGACATGCTAGAATCGTGAGAATCCATGACGCCAGTGTGCAGAGAAGCAGTAGTTGATGTGCTATTATTTTTTCCCCATCAGCGTGAGAATCATGAAAAAATCCAGTGTTTTGAAATACAATATTAGGGGAACCATTGGTAATTATGTGCATTCAGTAGGAAATGACGAGTTTCTGTTTCTTTTTTAGTAGAGAATGATACTGATGATAGAGGACTATGAGGACATTTATAAATTTAGCTTTACATCCAAAAATAATCTCGGGCGTGCCGTGTAATGTATCACTGAGTCTTTAATTTCCAGAGTGCGGCGGCAAGTGAGTCCCGTAGGCGAGGAAAGGAAGGAAGAGTCTTGCTCCGGATGAATAAGGTTAGTAATATATATATATATATATATATATATATATATATATATATATATATATATATATATACATATATACATACATGACCCTTTCTAAATGAGCGCCACGATGCGTGAATCATGCGTGGGCGGCGGTAGGAAGGCAAGGCAACACTGCTACAACGGGAAGGAAACAGTGGTGAAGAGACGGCCCTGTTGACAGTCATTAGAATTCATTAGCTTGACTGAACCCATTGAGAAGGAGAGTGAAAGTTTAATTAGTTGATAAACTGAAGATAGCATGCGAGCCACTCATTGTCGCCGACGATGACAACTGCAATGAATATGCAAGTAGCTTGAGGCGAAGTGTGTCCTGTGTTTGTTATCATATAATAGTAATGATGATAACTAATAATCATAATGATATAACGGTAATGATGTTATATATGATGAATCATCATTCATTTAGGGGAGGTGGTGGCAGAGAGGTTAGCGCCTGTAAGTCGGTGTTCCGAGTTTGATTCCCGAGGCGTGCCAAAATCTTTCTGCTACCGTCGAGTGTCCTAAGAACACCCACATGCTGCCCATTAACTCTTAACTTTGATTGCGAGTGCCTCGGAGGACACAGGGGGACAGCATGAGCCTCTAATCACAGGTGCCACTATAAAAATCATGCCTGCACTACCGCGGGCGAGGGCCAACCATCACAGCCCTAAAGTGAACCTCCAGGGCCTACCATCACAGGCCTGAAGGTCACTGACTACAGGTGCTATAGGCTGGAGCGTAAAAAAAGTATATGTTAGGTTTTCCTTTGTTCGTATTTCATCTCTCCTATGGGTGACAACAGTCGCATGGTAGATAAATATTGTCCTAGAAGACAGTTTGGTTAAGGCGAATACTCATATATAACATCAGATTATTCTTTCTCGATTTTGTTCAAACGGTTTATCATGTTGTTTATAGTTTCACTGGGAACTATCGTATTTTTGTGGTGGTGGTGATGGAAGGAAGCTGGTTTTACGTCGTGTTTGCGTCCTGGTGAGACTGCGATGTGTGTGAATGGCTGTTTGTCTTGTGTGTTACTGAGGTGATCCTTCGCCATTGCATTGAGCTGAGGGTGTATTGCATTGTTTGCGTACATTTTGTGTTTGTGTGAGAGAGAGAGATAGGGGGGGAGATGTGTGTGTGTGTGTGGTTTCTGTTTCATTCACCCACGGCCTGACCACGTGCTAGACACCCAATCTCCAGCTGTTACCCTCCCAGAAAGATCGTATAGCAGTAACCGATCTTTGGGTAATGTTGGGATCTCACACACCACACACCCCATATCTCTTGTTCAAGGGGGACAGTAACCGCCCACATTTGTCGGGTGAGCGGATATTGAAAACTGGACCACAGAACGGCGCACCGCGCTCTTGACCACCAAACCAAATAGGCAGGTGTGTTTACCTGTGTGTGTGTGTGTGTGTGTGTGTGTGTGTGTGTGTGTGTGTGTGTGTGTGTGTGTGTGTGTGTGCGCGCGTTATTCACCCATGGTTTGTCGCAGTGGTCCACGCCGCAGCTGCTCGCGATCGAAGCCATTTTACCTCTTGTGGCATGCGAGCCTTGAAAAGCTCAGTATACCGAAATTTGTCAATGCTGGAGACTCCAACATACCCACAAACCCCGATCACCTTGCCTCGAGGGTTTGTGATAGTGTGTGATTTTGTCATTGGTAATGTGTGGAGTGGTGGTTGATCGTGTGCATATTGGGGCGTCGTTATCACTGACCTGCGGGTCGTGTGTGTGTGTGTGTGTGTGTGTGTGTGTGTGTGTGTGTGTGTGTGTACGAACACGTGTGCTCGTATGGCTTAAGCCCTAAGAAGACACACATACACACACACACACAGTGATGAAACAAGTAATGTCAGCAATTACCGTAATTTTTTTGTTTGATAGATTGGAAAATGACACAGGAAATACGGTATGGAGTGTGGCCTTGTGTTGTGGTATTGGCGTGGCAAGCGTTGCGCGGGTAATGCGGGTGATGCGTCGCCTCATTATAGCTGCCGAGAGGCCGATAAACAAGCCTGGCTGCGGATCCAGTTCAGGAAAATGTTACTGATTGGGAGGTGCGAGTGTGTTTTGTCATAAAATTGTGCATTAATGGAATGTTAGATCCGCACTGTGTTGGTTTTGCTGTAGTAGCGAGGTATTTAACTGTGTGTATGAGTGTGTGTGTGCGTGTGCGTGCGTTTGTGTGTGTGTGTGTGGACCTGCACTTTTATCTGGTTAATCTATTCATAAAAGTATATTTTCACCTAACAGTAAATGTGAATGTAATTAATTATTTTATTCTGTGTAACTGTAGATATAAAGAGAGATAGATAACTGGATATAAAAGTTCATAGGTATACAGATAGGCAATCAAATTAACTGATAGATAGGTATACATATATAGCAGAATAGAGAATAGAAGAGAGGAGAGAGGGAAGAGGAGATAAGGAAGACGAGGGGGTGAGGAAAAAAAGATAATTGAGAGAGAGAAGAAAATAAAAAAATATATATAACAAAATAATGTGTTTATAAGTGTCCAATGCTCCTGTGTTGCTTACCTCAAAGCACATAGCGATAATTTGGTCATGAGAGAAACGCACACGAACGACAATTCGGTAACGGAACACCACTGAGCGATCACACACTAATGAAAAAAAGAGCTGAAGAAGACCTTAAACATAATTATATAAGTAAAACTGAAACTTATCCTGAATTCCAGTCAGTCACTCTGTAATGTTATATTTTTTCCTTTCTTTCTCATTATGATCTTGATCAGATTTTACAATTTTTTTATTTGTTTTACGTAACGTATGCGATGGAAAATGTCGCGCAAAGTTGGGAAGAGTTCACGGTGATTGCATTAACCTGTAGTAGTGGCATGTGGAAGCTAAATCCCACGAGCCTGATATACTTTTTCGCACTAAAATCGAAGCAAGATTAAACACCGGGGTAAAAAAGTTGTCACGGAGACTGGAACACGTGAGAGCGTCTACGGATTCCACCTTTCCCAGTGGCGTCTCGCCCCACACTGAACCGTTACCGATACAGCTGACTCAGAACCGAGAACCAGCCCGGTCAAGTTTCAACATGCACGCCCCTCCCACCTCTCTCTCTCTCTTTCGTTCTCTCTCTTTTTCTCTCTCTGGGACGTGATATAGACCGTGTACGTACCTGTTATATGAGAAGAGATTGCGCGAGCTAAAATTATCTACGGTAAGCGAGAGAGAGAGAGAGAGATTAGATAGATTCAGATTAGACATTTAAGTACCAACTAAGGATTGACTAGACAAGCGAGACGAGACGAAAGGCGGACTCGAACGCTGAGAAGCGCAGAGGATATACATTGCAACCCCGTCTAATTGCCACGCTGGTGATTAAAATGGAGTATGTAATCGTATCGTATCATCAGAATAGATTATTGTTAGATGGTATACAGGAGGTGAGAGGCGAGGAGAGGTAGGATGCTAATGAGAGTAGATCAGGCAGTATCTATGTATAGGTGTGTATGTAGTGGTGATTGAAATATTCCTCGGATTGTAATCGAGTATCGTTATCATAGATATTTCCTATGTTTTTTGCGTACCACAGCACCACCAGCGTAGACAGTCACAGCAATCAATCATGCATACACACAACACGTTTCATGTTAGTGTGCGCATGAATGGCTGGATATTCCTGGCATGTGTACTAGAGCTCAAGGGAATTGTTTTCTAATGGGTTTTTTGCTCACACCTTGAAACAGGGGGTCATGTGAACTCCACTTTACAACAAAAATCTCAAACTCAAGCCACTTTGGAGGCAGTGGAGACGCATGCCAGGCTGGCATCCTGTGGTGGTGCTCAACTACTACTCAGTTATTTTGCTCAAACACAGTAGCGAGTGTTTTAGTACTTGAATAAGCATGGTTTGTGGTGTGTGACATTCAGCTTGTTACCAAGATGATTCAATGATAATTTGAAAATGGAAAGGGAGCGTGATCTGTTGGTGAAACTAATTTATTTATGTAACAAATGAACAATACAACTGATCATTATAACAATAGATAATGATAATAATGATTAATAATAATAATAATATAATAGTTTAAAATTATTAATAAATAATAATAATAAATATTATATTTTAAAAATTATTATGTCAAAATTATAACTGATATCAGGTGTTGATATAAGTTTCAATATATGATGTTAATTTATTATTATTGTTACATTACTTTAATAAAAAAGACATTCTCAGCATCCCATTTCGATACAGTTTTATAGCTTTAGAAATGTTTATGTTATATTCCTTCAGAAAATTTACATTGATATTCTTGATACAGGATCTTTAACTTTGTAGCCCCCACCTCCCCCCCTCTCTCTCTTTCTCTCTCTCCGCACTCTTTAAAGCTTATCTCCAATGAATAAATGAATAGTTAAAGAAGTCGCTCCTTCATCCCACAAGATGGCTCTCAAGTTTCTCAACAATCACGCTCTCGTCCTGCTACGCAATACACACCCACGCAAAAGAGCGGCCTTATGAACTATTGAACTATTTTTTTCCCTTATATTTAAATTTCCCACAGTATACCTTTGATGCTACTGACGCCATGTAAGTGTGTTATTCACCCATGGTCTTGTCCACTCGAGTCGGACTCGCGATCGCCAGTTTCACCCTCCCGGAGTGAGCTTGAAGCTCTTAATGAATCTTAATGAATCTTAATGAACAAATCTTAGGGTAATGCTGGGACCTCACACACCACACACACACCTCATCACCTTGGTCAGGGGGGACAGTAACCGCTCGCATTTGTCAGTGAAAAATCTCCCGGGATTGAACGGGGATTCGATCTAACGAACCACAGAATGGCGTGCCGAGCTCTTATCCCCTGGACCAGTGAGCGGTGGAACCAGTGAGTGTTATGCTACGAATGCATGCAGTCAAGGGTGACGGCAGGGTAAAGTGACGTAAAGTTAACCTTCCGAGGCCTAATGCAAGCAGCCGTGATTCACGGAAATGACTAGAGCTGTAATGGTTATCGCTGTACCGGAGTTAGGAATAATGAAGTGTGACTGGCCTTTATGCATCTGCTTGTGTTAATGCGGTGACTTCAGGTGCTTAGGCCGTTCTGGTCTAAGCATTGTGTCTTTTATTCTCTTCAGTGTTGGAGGCGACGAGGTGCCTGCGACTGCGAAGTTTTCCTTTTTGTTCTTATTTTGCAACGATAGAAACTTGGGCTCTTGTTTGCTGATCGGTGGACAGTGGTTGATAGAGAAATACAGAGAGAGATACTTAGGTGCCTGCGTGCGTACCTGCCTGCTTGAGATATTATAATAATATATATATATATATAATATATATATATATATATATTATATATATAATATATATATAAAGAGAGAGAGAGAGAGAGAGAGAGAGAGAGAGAGAGAGAGAGAGAGAGAGAGAGAGAGAGAGAGAGAGAGAGAGAGAGAGAGAAGAGAGAGAGAGAGAGAGAGAGAGAGAGAGAGGAGAGAGAGAGAGAGAGAGAGAGAGAGAGAGGAGAGAGAGAGAGAGAGAGAGAGAGAGAGAGAGAAATAATCACACTATATATTCTCTCCATCAATATTTTTTATTTATATTATTTTGGCGCACCTCGATATATAATGTAACTCTTCACTTCGGCAGGATAAGGTGTAATTAATGGAGGATTGTGATAAGACTCATCGTTTGGTGTAACGCTCGAGTGTCTCCTTGTCAATCAATCAATCATTGTGGGGCATACGCCAGGGGGCGCGTCGCTCTAGAGATACAGGGCCGCCTCACCCACCCTACGACGCCACTCCTGGTGGTCACTCCTAGCGAGTCCCCATGCAGGTTCCCTTTCCATATCAAGCAAATCTCGACAGGAAACATCAACTTGCCCCAGCCACGAGCCTTGTGGGCGTCCCCTTGGCCTCCTACACGCTGGATTGTCTCTTACAGATTCAACCTGATGGGATGGATCGGTTTCAGGGTAGCGTGCCACATGCCCATATAGCCGAAGTTAGCGCTGACTGATTATGCAGGTAATAGGCCTCGATTCAGTTTCACAGTGCAATCACTGATTTGACACGTAATCATCCCAGCGATACCCCATGATTCTGCGAAGACACTTATTGACAATCCCAAAGGTGCACTGCCGTGTGCTACCTATCTTAAAGTAATCATCCAGACGCTTTTGTTTTGCCTAATTATGTTGAATGTACATTCAAAACACCTAATCCACCAAATATAATTGATTTCCAGGCCTTATTTCCGTAAAAACACGACTTTTGTAAAAAGCACGCGAAAAAAATGTCTTCCCTCCAACAGGGCTGCGAATGTTATTGATGATGTCACGGGAGGAACTCCAAGATAAACAACACTCGTCTGCCTCTGTGAGACCTGTCGGCAAATGTTATGATGAGCGATTGTACTTCGGTGTCAGACAGTGAATCTGTCGCTGTGATAGATCTAGAGTACGATGTTCAATCTGAGACCGAACTAAATGACGCTGCTCGCGTATATGACGAAAACGAACCTCAGATTGTGATGGGAGCCCAACCCTATATGTTTGAGTCAGAGTACGAGGTGGATGAACAGGTGTTAGCGGAGCCTGCTGAGGTTCAGCAGGAGGACCTGGCACTGCTCCAAAACATGGATTGGTAAGTAAGGGAAACCAAAATGTATGTGTGGGAATCACAATGCAGGTACTTTCGAGAAAATCCTATGGTTAGTTTTGTAGCTACAGCCAGACTTCATTACTCGGAAACCACATACTAGCATTAACTATAGCATAGAGTTGGAAAATATGCGGGCGGGAAGGCAGACAGTGTGACAGCCAAGGGAGTGTTGTGATGACTGGTTTGTGATGCAGACTGCCATACAAGGCTACGCTATTGTGTGTGTGTGGCCACGGGATGTGTGGGTGGGTGGGGGGTGATGTAGACAGTGTGACATGACAGCCAAGGGAGTGTTGTGATGACTGGTTTGTTTGTGATGCAGACTGCCATACAAGGCTACGCTGTTGTGTGTGTGTGGCCACAGAATGTGTGGGTGGGTGGGGGGTGATGCAGACAGTGTGCAGTGTGACATGATAGCCAAGGGAGTGTTGTGATGACTGGTTTGTGATGCAGACTGCCATACAAGGCTACGCTATTGCTGTCCAGCCTCCTAGTGTAGAGGCTGCACAAAACATCCAGGAGAGAGCAGCGTACTTGAAGTAAGGTCGTATCTGGGCCTGGTAGAGCAAGAGCTTCCTTCCCTTCCTCCTGTCGAGGAAGCTGGCTACCCTTCACAGGGCAGAGACCCTGTAAGAGGCCTTCTTTGCAATGTGTTTGATGTGGCCGTCCAACCGTTGCTCTCGATCCTCCTCCACTCCCATAACCTTGACGGCTTCCTGGAGTGGGAAAACAACGCCACCAAACCGCAGCCTCCCTTCCACTACTGGCCCGGCAGCAGGGGACCGAGATACCACCATTGCCTGTGTCTTTTCCATAGCAAGGACACCTGTCAGCGTGCACCCCACTCCTGTATAGCACTTAGCTGCTGATTGATCTCCTCAGCAGTACGCCCACTGTCCTGTCGCGGGTAGGAGCAGAAGAGAGTACAGTCATCTCGTAAGCCGAGACTGCTGGAAGAAGATCGTCCACATAGATGTTCCACAGGACTGGCCCCAACACAGAGCCCTGTGGGACTGATGCTTCCACTGGCAGGGACTCAGATGCCTGCCCGTAGACGACGACCTGGAAGGTTCTTCCCTGCAGTTAGTTCCCCAGGAGCAGCAGGTTACCCTGGATGCTTTTTGCTTGGAGTTTTTTTTCAAGCAGACCTCCGTGTCACACCCTGTCGAAGGCACCCGCTATGTCCAGGGCCACCACAACAGTGTCCTGGTCATTATCCAGAGCGTCCTGCCAGTCTCTGGTCAGGTTTCTGGTCTGTCTCTTTTTGTTTTTCTCTCTCTCTCTCTGATAATTTTCCTTCTTCTCCTTTGTTGCTCGCAGATGCAGGCAACAAGGGTTGGACCGGACTTCCTAAATTCGTTTTTAATGAGAGAGAGAGAGAGAGAGAGAGAGAGAGAGAGAGAGAGAGAGAGAGAGAGAGAGAGAGAGAGAGAGAGAGAGAGAGAGAGAGAGAGAGAGAGAGAGAGAGAGAGAGAGAGAGAGAGATCAGATCAAAACGTTTATTGTGAATAATGTACACATCTATAATAATATAAGCGAAAGTGTGTGTGTGTGTATGTGTGTCTGTGTGTGTGTGTGTGTGTGTATGTGTGTCTGTGTGTGTGTGTGTGTGTGTGTGTGTGTGTGTGTGTGTGTGTGTGTGTGTGTGTGTGTGTGTGTGGTATAGGCTCCGCCCCCCGTGGCGAAATCCCATCATATACCACATTTTTGGAAACAGGTCGAGCAGGGGAAGGTTTTAAGCGCATTTATGAGATGATCCGATCCCTTTTTTTTTTTTTTTAGCAGCCTATTAGCGATAATTGTGAAAAAAAAGTGGGTTGCGAGCATTGAGGAAACCTTGACGTAGGGTGATGGGTAATGGGTGAGTGAATGGGTGGGGTGATGGGTAATGGGTGTGGGGTGATGGGTGAGTGAATGGGTGGGGGGTGATGGGTGATGGGTGAGGGAATAGATGGGGGGTGATGGGTAATGGGTGAGTGAATGGTGATGGGTAATGGGTGAGTGAATGGGTGGGAGGTGATGGGTAATGGGTGAGTGAATGGGTTGGGAGTGATGTGAATGGGTTGGCGTTATTACATACATTTCTACATCCATGATTTCAGGAAAGTTAGAAGGGGCTATCTGGAGAGTCTGTGTTTGGTGGGCCGAATGCCCACCAAACACAGGTGGTGGGCCGAAGGCCCACCAATAGCCCTCCGCAGGAGCTAGCCAAAAAGTCCGCCCGGAGGGCGGCTTTGCGGCTAGTTATACATAATACATATATAATTAAGGGTACAAAATAGACAAAGGGCGCATCCCCCATGCAGGTTGAATGGGAAGGATTGCCATGATTGATGAAGTTAGATAGTAAATTTGTTAATTACATTTAGATATGCATATACAAAAGACTATGTTATGTTACATATATATTCATTTATTTATTTATTTATTAATTAAGTCCTTTATGAGGCATTGGCAAGGTTTGGGTGACTGTTTTTGACTTGGATAAGGTTACAAGGTTGTAGATAATAGTGCAGCAGCCCAGCATAGGAGGCATTGGCACAGCTGCCTCTAAAAAAGATAATTTCTTGACATTCCATTACATAATGGCGGAGTGTGTGCTTCTCTTCTGTTTTACACAGGTTACATTTTTTCATATTGATGTTGCCACTGCCAGCTACCTCCCACATGTACTTATACCCTAACCTTAGCCTACTATAACACACCTGCTGGCGCCTAGTAATTAATCCATTTCGAGAGAGAGAGAGAGAGAGAGAGAGAGAGAGAGAGAGAGAGAGAGAGAGAGAGAGAGAGAGAGAGAGAGAGAGTCGATATTGCATGTTAAAAGAATTAGCTCTTAATATTTTTTGAAATGCAATTGGATAATTATATTTCAACGATATTTTCTTAACAATACAATTTTGTTTTCAATACATTTTTTGTAATAGAGTTGGCATCGTTTATTACAGACAGCTGTTAATCGAGTCAGCTTTGATAAGAGGCTTACAATTGACAACAAAGTGAACCTGTGAGGCCAACGTGGCCTTTACATATTTCTCTGCGATTGCTGGGTTCTATAGGTAGAAATGAAGAGGAGAGCTGAATGGAGGAAGGTAACTCTTAACGGAGGGAGATAGAAGGGTGGATTAGTTAGGAAGGCGGAGGCAAAGACCGTACACTAAAGAAAGACTGGAAAGGTTAAAAATAAAGTGTAGAAAAGGCTACCTGGTTACTCTTTAGTTCTTTCGTCCACTAGATGAGGGCGTTAGCGTCAATTGAGCTATGACTATTCTAAAGACACGAAATGTGAATTGTACAATGCAGATATATAAATTATGGAACATGTTTTACTTCATTGCCTGGAAATCAACATATACGGATGAAGTCGTTGATGTTACAACACCATGTAAAGAAAACCAAAACAGTCATTAGTAATTTCTTAATTTACATAAAAGAAATAGGAACAACACAATCAGTGGATCTGTTTCAGATATGTCAAAATAGACATCAAAGAACTACATTGTGGGCAGAGATTAAATAAATTCCGTAATTATACACTTTAGGTGGTGCCGTTGCAAAAGCAGTACCTCCTGTGCAATCATCATCTCGCGTGGATGTTTACATCTTTGAATCAACTCGCACGTCCAAGAAGAAGTTAGCTATGGAGTTGCCGTCTGCCAGCCCAGCTGTGTAGACGTGCCACCTTGTCTCCTCGCTACCATCGCCAGCCCCTGTGCGTGACCGTTGTGGGTACACTACACTTCGCTGAGCGGTGTTTCAGACTGCTTACAGTTAGTGCATCAGTGTTTACGTCTCTGTTGCCAGCCATGGTGGACACGTCACCTGGATCCGTGGCTGCCATGGATATTCAAGTTGACGAAGAGTCCTCCCCTCACCTTTCCTCCACCGCCGTCAAGAGAGCGCGGGCTCTTTTGCTTTGTGTCAGTGCCCTGAATATTGTTTATGGCTGCATTGTTTTCTTTCTAGTTGCAATATCTTCTCGCATTTAAAATCTTGTGCTTTCACTGTTATGCATCGATCTTGTCCTGCATGTCATTTTACCTAAAAGACCTTCATAAATAATATATAACCTTTGTAAGTGGTTTCCTTTCCACCCATCTTGAAAAATGGATACTATAATGTAAAAGGGTTGTACAAGAACATGTAGGAGTACATGTATATGTTTACTATATTATCGTTTCATTCAAATATAAAATATTATAATATTCAAAACAAGAATTGTGTGAATGCATTTGAATTAGCCACAAAACATACCAAACAAACTTTTCTTGTTACATAACTATGCATTTGATGCATTATCATATTTGCGCATATATGAAACCAATTTCAATTAATATATCTAATATTTTCCCTGAAATCATAGAAAATAAAATGCTAGCAATATCTGGAACCTCTGAGGCAGTTTTTCGTCCACTCAATAGATGGCGCTCTAAACACAAGAATCGGGTGCTATCTGGCATCTTTCTGGCTACACTTGTTATGCTGAATAGGAATATTTCCAGTCTTTCTTTAGTATACGGTCTTTGGCGGAGGGGAGAGGGAAGGTTGAGGAAGAAGAAGGAAGAGCACCAGGGCTTCAGGGGGGAGAGTGAGCTGGCAGTTATGAGAAGGAGACAGAAGGATACTTAGCAGTGTAAATGTAGTAGAGTGGAGAAAAAGAGAGAGAGAGAGAGAGAGAGAGAGAGAGAGAGAGAGAGAGTTAATGCCATAACCGCAGTGGCGTTGCTAGGTATCTATCAATTGGGGTGGCACTTGGCAAGCGGAGCGCATGGGCATTTGATGCCACATACAAAGGGTGAGGGCAAATTTTAAGATCAGATAAGCGGTGGGTATTAGGGCATTATACAGAATACAGCAGCCATGGCCAGTGGGGGGTACTGGATTTTCATGGGGGGGCACGTGCCCTCTTCCCCCCCCCTCCCGTGCCCCCCTGTAGATACGCTACTGGTTGGGAGTTTGATTTAGTCTTCCTATTTCTCTATCTCCAAAATCAAAAACATTGTAATAAACTGAACATGATTTTTTTTTTTCTCCCTCTCTCTCTCTCTCTCTCTCTCTCTCTCTCTCTCTCTCTCTCTCTCTCTCTCTCTCTCTCTCTCTCTCTCTCTCTCTCTCTCTCTCTCTCTCTCTCTCTCTCTCTCTCTCTCTCTCTCTCTCTCTCTCTCTTTCTTCGAAAACACTTCGAAACAATTGAAACATAGTTAATTACTGAAGTGATTGTTATCGTAATTCTTTGAACATTTAAGGTATACATATATCTGGCACGTTTACTGTCATCAAATATAATCTTAAAACTCACGATAGACACAAATTAAACAAGTCACAGTTCAAGAATCAAGGAGAAAATTGTCAAATGAAAATAAAGTGTCGAGGCCTTGCGAGTCGTTTGGTACTTGCTTCGCGAACTTCAGCGGGAGGCAGTTGCGGGCTTGGCAGCGGTGGTGGTGGCGGTGCCGATGCGCAGGACAAGTTCTACCGTTTACCTCTTATTTCTTTGTTCTGTAACGCATTTAGATGGTTCGCGTATCCAGCTATAGTGTTACCGTTTGTGTTGTGGTGTGTTGAGGTACCATGGCTGCCTGCAAGCTTTGGGCAGGCCAGGTGAAGGCAGGAAGCAGGCCGGAAGCTAGGTGCAGGAGGCCCGAGCTACTTGTTGATGTGAGTAGCCAGCCATCATGTGTGTCATCATGTTTTCCTTGTGATATTTTTTTCATTCATCG
>JACEEZ010004430.1:17500-22500 GCA_016584305.1 Chionoecetes opilio | reverse complement strand
CCTTCATCTTAAGTTTCCTTTCAAACCATTATATTGCAGCTACTGTAGAAGGACATTGTTCCTCTCCTAAGTCCATCAATAGTGGTTCCTCAGGATTCTGTCCTATCACCCACTCTCTTTCTATTATTCATTAATGATCTTCTAAGTCAAACTCAAAGCCCTATCCACTCCTACGCTGCTGATTCTACCCTGCATTTTTCAACGTCGTTTATTAGACGTCCAACACAACAGGAACTAAGTGATTCACGGAGAGATGCCACCGAGCGCCTAACTTCTGATCTTTCTATAATTCCTGATTGGGCAAAGCAAACCTTGTTTTGTTCAATGCCTCAAAAACCCAATTTCTTCACCTATCTACTCGACAAAACTTACCAGATAACTATCTCCTCTTCTTCAATGACACTCAACTATCTCCTTCTACTACAATGAACATTCTTGGACTGTTCTTTACTAAAAATCTGAACTGGAAATCTCACATCTCATCTCTTGCTAAAACCGTTTCTAAGAAGTTAGGTGTCCTGTGGCGTCTGCGTCCATTTTTTCTCCTTCCCAATTGCTTGCTCTGTACAGGGGCCTTATCCGCCCATGTATGAAGCATGTCTCACATATTTAAGGGGGATCCACGCATACAGCTCTCCTAAACAAGGTTGAGTCAAAAGCTTTTCATCTCATCAACTCCCCTCTTCTGACTGACTGTCTTCAATCTTTAAATCACTGCCGCAATGTTGCTTCTCTTGCTATCTTCTACCATTATTTTCATGCTCACTGTTCTTCTGAATTTGCTAACTGCATGCCTACCCACCTCCCGCGGCCTCGCTGCACAAGACTTTCTACTAATTCTCATCCCTATTCTGTCTATCTTCCTAATGCAAGAGTTAATCAGTATCTTTACTCTTTCATCCCTTTCACTGGTAAACTCTGGAACTCTCTCCTGTTTCTATTTTTCCACCTTCCTACGACTTAAATCTTTTCATGACAAGAGTAACAAGACACCTCCCGAACTAAATTGGCCCACACCCTTCCTTTATTTTCTTACTGTCCTCTTTATGGAGACTGGCAGTTAAGCGAGCTTTGTGTTACCACTTTTTTGTGCCCTTGGCCAATCCTTTGTGATTTAAAAAGAAAAAAGAAATCTGACTAGATAAACGTTCAGACAGGCTGAGACAAGGACTTCCATATGTGTAGGATCTACAGAGGTATTTGATGCCACCTTGATCTACTCCCATGTTCTTGGACTAAAAGTTACGGGTGACATTAACTTTCATGAAGTGTTGAGACACGAACTGGCTCCGATGCCAACTGCCGTGTTTGACAATATAGGGCCAATGAGAATAACAAAGGCTAAGGCGGTGATGAAGCAGCAACTGAAAGTTGAGACATCTGCACGATTAGTCCCCACACCAGGGGCAACAGTCGTTGATGGAAGTGCTATTCTCTGGGTAGTACACTGGCCAACCAAAGGGACAGTTCAAGACTATATCAACAACGTTTGCCTCTACGTTTTAGAAAAGGCACAATTTTCAGATGTATATTTGGAATTTGACAAGTATTATGACTACACCACTCTTGTTTATCATCAAGAGTGGTGCAAGATTGCTCAGAGCTGGCCGGTTTGCTAGCGCACGAGTCAAACTGGAAGAAAAAGCGACAGGACATAATATGCTGGTGACGGGAAATGTTTCGATGCGAGATAAATGTTGATGTTGAAATATTGCGAGATACATGCACTCGAAACATATTTTTAATATTTTCCGTTGTGTAAAGTTGCATGAAAGCTGCGTTTAAGTTATCACACGTGAGGGAAATTAAAACCGGGCTGCAGGTGGGCGCCGCCATGAGGTATGCTTATAAATATTTCACTCATCCCTGTTGCTTTTACAAACTTTGCTCGTCGCCTCATAAGTTTTGATGAGATCTCAGACGAAAGTCCAGACCACTCAAGGGAACGCTCCTCATTATTACAACCCCTCTTATCCCATTACCGTGTTTACCTGATTATTATTATTATTATTATTATTATTATTATTATTAATACTATTATTATTATTATTATTATTATTATTATTATTAATACTATTATTATTATTATTATTATTATTATTATTCATATTATTACAACCCGTTACCCATTACCGTGTTTACCTTTATTTATATATTAACGTTAGCACATACATACTAAATTTTAACCCCCTTTTCTGCAATCTCGTACTATATTCTTTATAGGGACTGGCAACAAGCGGGCTTTTTATTGCTTCTTTCTCCTATACGCCAGTCCTTTGAGATGTAAAAAAAAAAAGCATTACTGCACTTATTGCATCACTAATATTTTCCGTTTGGCTTCATTTAAAAAACGATAAAAACACTGGGAAATATCACTATATTTGAATATCATAAAAAGCAAGAGAGTTCGAAGTACATAACAGTTATATGATGTTATTGAAGCGCGAGTAGCAGTTTGGAGGGTCGCAAATGTCCCTGGCGGCTGTATGACCATGCGCCACTTTGGCTGATTTTATAAACTACATTTTCATTACCTCTATAATGTCTATAGTACTTAATATAATAGTATGATGTCCTAACTAAGGCTAAAACTACAAACTAAATTGACCATTCAACCTTTTTGTATTATCTTCATTTCAAATTTATAGCTAGCGGGCTTTTTGTTAATATTATTATTATTATTATTATTATTATTATTATTATTATTTTATTTTATTTTATTTTATTCTATTTTATTATTACTATTTTTATTTTTGCACTTGGTCAATCCCTTATGATGTAAAAAAAGTTCATGTATTATAGTTTATCAATCTCAATATCGAGATATATTGGGAGTATCAATGTAAATGCGTATCATGAGACAAGAGTATCACACATGCTTCCTTATTTAAAATATACAGATTATTGCTCCCTGTGTTCGGTAGTATTGGTATTACAGTAGTGGTTGTTTAACGGAATACCTTCGGCTATAAGAAAAATGTACCCCAGGCAGGTATGGCTCCCACATGAATATTATCGTAAAAACAGTGACAACTATAAGACATTACAACCAAACTATTTTTTTCGAATAATGATATCAGTTGCTTTTGTCGCGTTTCATGTTTATGTAAATGAGAAAAGTGTATTTTTCATAAAATTTTGGGTGTTTGATTAAAGTAACCAGCAACACACACACACACACAAAACACCACACACACAACACACACACACACACACACACACACACACACAACACACACACACACACACACAACACACACACACACACACACACACACACACACACACACACACACACACACACAACACACACACCACACACACACACACACACACACACACACACACACACACACACACACACACACACACAACACACATATATACACACACACACACACACACACACACACACACACACACACACACACACACACACACACACACACATGGACGCACGGCGCACGCTTACACAAATACATGCATATATATATATATATATATATATATATATATATATAGAGAGAGAGAGAGAGAGAGAGAGAGAGAGAGAGAGAGAGAGAGAGAGAGAGAGAGAGAGAGAGAGAGAGAGAGAGAGAGAGAGAGAGAGAGAGAGAGAGAGAGAGAGAGAGAGAGAGAGAGAGAGAGAGAGAATAGTTGTTGTTGCTAGTAGTAATAATAACAGTAGTGGCAGTTGTTATTGTCGTAGTGATGGTGGGAGTAATAAGGATGATGAGAGTAGTAATGTTGTAATGGTGAGAACACTAATTACTAATAGTGGTATTAATTGCAGCAGCAGTAGATGCAGAGATAGGTAGCAGTAGTGGTAGGGAATCCTGTTATGGACATGTTGGTGATGGATGGGAATCGTGAATAATGTATTAACACTTAGGTACCGGACACTGCCATCGACATGAAAGCGCTGCCTGCACTCACGCATTTGCAGTTTTACTCTTGATTTTGGCGACCATCACGGTGTCACGCCTTGCAGCTTATTTGCGTTGTATTATATAGTGCACTGAGAGTATCAATTTGTTAAAATGTTTTGTATACTTCTTGTTTAGCACCTGTTCTCTCCCCGTATGGATGGAGGTGCCAGTGATGCGTGTAGAATGTGTGTCGAAATCACCTCTGCATCAATATAGGGGCAGTAACTTGATGGAGTTATTTTAGTTAATCACAGGTGTGGTAGAGGAAGAATGTAGTGAGTACCTGGAAACTATATTCGATGGTGGTTTAAATCTGCAGACGAAATATTTCGCATTATATTTAACTTTGTCTTTCGCCCTACGAAGGTAGTTTTTTTTTTCTCTCTCGCACATCAAATGTTACACAGCTAAGACGTGTTCAAAAACTACAGAACTTTGCTGCAAGAGTTGCCATTGGTGGAGTCTCAAAATTTGATCATGCAACACCACTTCTCAATGAATTGCAATGGTTAACTATCCAAAAGAAATATGTCTTTGAGCAATGTATCACAATATTCCAGGTAATCAAGGGGCAATTGGGAGGCGGTAGCAGTGGTTAGCGTCTCCGAGTGGCGTTCTCGGTGACCCGAGTTCGATCCCCGATGAGAACTAAAACCCACTTAAAATCTTTCTGTACTGTCGAGTAGCCTAAGAATACCCGCATGCTACCCATTAACTCTGCATTCGATTGCGAGTGCATCGGAGGACACAGGGGGGCGGCATGTGTCTCTAATCACAAGCGTCACTATAAAAAAAAATCTTGCCTGCGCCACCACGGGCGAGGGCCAACCATCTTAGCCCTCAAGTGAACCTCCAAGGTCTACCATCCGGGCCCTGGAGGTCACTGTTTACAGGCGCTCTAAGCATTAATGTGAAAAAAACACTTCCTAACTGGCTTTTCTAGTTCCTGAAGTTAGATATGTAAGATTCATAAATACTAATACTATATAGGCAGCAAAATATATTGTATGTACCTAAAGCTTGCACTGACATTGGGGCCAGATCTATTGCAGTAAGAAGCCCCAAACTATG
>JACEEZ010004430.1:0-15000 GCA_016584305.1 Chionoecetes opilio | reverse complement strand
GACTTTTTCTTTAATAAAGTTGTTAAAGTTTGGAACTCTATTCCAGCACAAGTAGTTAATAGTAACACGGTTGAGGCGTTTAAGAACAAACTAGATAAATACTTATCATCAACCGATTTTTTTTTGTTACCTCTAGCTTTAGTTCAGAGTGTCTCCCCTTCAATCTTTCGTAGCAAATTCCATGGCAGTTTTTCAATACTGTATGGTGCTTTATTCTCACTTTTTTCCTGCCGGCCTCGGCCAGAGGGAGAGGTGGTTGGGGTGGAGCCTTCAACTTTGCTATTATTTTATCGCTAACACGTAGAAACTATACGCATAAACTATACTGTATGTAGTGGTAGAAAGTAGTCACATAGGCAGCCTCGTTTGGCACTGTCGTGCCCCGTAAGTTGTTGTTACGTTATATGATAAATGTGAATTACCTAGGTAGCGTGCTCATGTACCGAGCGGTCTTGTAACTTAGGGACAAACAAATATTTACTTTGGGAGCTTGAAACTGAAGTAGTTGTTTTGTTATTTTATTACAAAATGCAAATAACTAAATGTACATAAATTATCTTTGTACCAATAAATGTCCTTCTACTGGTTAGGACATTCTTTTAGCTGTAGCTCTTAGTTGTATTTATATAAACTCAATGGGTACCTCAAGTCAGCCACACAATTTGGCAAGGAGAACGTTCGTCTCGATGTCCTGTTCACTAACACTAACACAAGTAATTATATTTCCTATATCTAACCTAGTGACTCCTAGCTTATGGTCTCTGGTTGTTCACGCGCGGCCCTGTCTCACAGCAACTTTATCTCGTACTCACGCTACACCAACTCAGTGCAAAGGGGGACATTCCAATCGTGGATCGCGGCTAGGATGAGTCTTGTTTCGTCTCAGCTTCCCTCGGCCTTTCTCTCTTTAGTTTTTCGTTGCTTCCTTTCTCCTTGTAGCGTATAAGAGACTAGGACCTCCACCAGAGCGGTCAGCTTGTTGAGTGATGTCTTGGGCTGTCACAGGGTCTCTGTTCAGGTCGGACAACGGGAGCGTATCCTCAGTTGCCGTTGTTTCTATATTCCTAGGAGTATGGGAGTACTGTGGAGGTCAGATTGCTGACGTCACCTCTCGGGCTCCTCTAAATAGTCGTCGGCGCTCATGCCGGGCGGCCGGAAGTCAATAGAGGCGTTGCTGTTGTCTTCTTCCGTCGGAGCTTCTGCCTGGGCGGCGTGGGCGTGTGGGCGCGTGTGGGCGGGTACCGCGGGCGCGGTCCCGACATCGTTCCCCCTTCGAAAGACCGCGTCCCCGCGGTCTAACGGAGACGAGTTACCAGGCCTCCTGCCTTAGAGAGACCGACGCGCGTACCGGATCGTGTATAAGTGCCAGCTGAAGGTGGCGGCGACCAGCAGAAGTACTCCGAGACCAACGACGATGCAAATCCAGAGGGGCACGCCACACCACCCGAGAGGGCAGCTAGGCAAAGCGGCTGGAGTCGCGCCATCAGGTCCTCGAAAGGTACGGGCTGGGAGCCCAAACCATCATCGCCGTCCATGTCCTCCAACAGGCGGGAGAGGTTAAGCAAAACATCTTTCCCCCCGTGGTGGAGTGCGAAGTGGGATGTCAGCGGGGCAGGGGACACCGTCAGTGGTTTCTCCTGCACCAACATGTCCTGTGCTGGTAAGGAGAGGTGGTCGCCATGTGCGCTGCAATCTTGGCCCAGGGTAAGCACGCCTGTTCCGATGATTTGCTGTCGGAACTTGGAAACAGGATTAACAGGACAATTCAAAGTCATTGTCATAGCCGCTGGGACTGAGAAGACCCAGTGACCAAGACCTCTAATAAAAATGGGTGGGAAGGACTTGACACTTGCTTTAGAGCACAAATTTTGTGCTACTGACTTGTTTAAGAACAGTGCAGACTCACATGTATCAACAGAGACATCATAGACAGGGCCAATCGGCTCACAAACAAGTAATTGATCATGTTTTTTACAATGATCCACTGAATCCAACAGAAAATACTTTTGTCTATCTTCAGACACATCTACAAATGCAGATTGTGTCTATGTCATCACAAAATACGGGGAATCAGGTACAGCATAAGGGAGCTTCTGTATTCGAAAAACATCGAATATATCATTAGGGTCTCCTTGCATCGGGAGTGAGATATAGAAGTTGACTGATCTAGGCCGGTTGGAATACCTATAAGAGACCTTAATACAATCCCTCCACAGTGCTAAATAATCAGGAGTCACGGGGAACAACAATCCCGGTAGTTGGTAGTGAAGAGACATTTGACAATAATTGGAGTAGCACTCCGTTTGGAACAATAATAGGAGACAATCTGGCTTGTATCATAGACTCTAAACCAATGCGCACGTTTAAGGTATCATGATTGATATCAATATGAGGGCTATGTTCAAATTCAACAAAGCTTCCAACATGCGTTGTTCACCTTCCACTTGAAGAGTGCGGAGAGAAAACTCTCTTATGATTTGGAGAGATAATTTTTGCGGCTGTTCCAAGTCTAGCAATACTTGCATTAAGGGAGTGCATTTCTCTCATTGTAGTATTCAATATTGTAGAATTCAATAATTCTCTCTCCTGACGAGTCATTGATTTTAAGTCATTTATGTTACTGTGAATGGCGTCAACTTGTTCCTGTGTAGCAGTTCCAAATAAAACGTTAGCCAGGGATCCAATTAAGTTAATTGCGCCACGTTTAACCCTTACACGTGCGTATGGGTGCTGCCCTATTAAGTATGTTAGAAAATAATTTAATTAATTAAATAGCTTTGTAAGCTTTTCTTCAAACGAGCTAAGTGTATTTTGCAAGGAACTAACCACAGTGTAGGAAGCATTCATGTGTTTTATGTTGCAGCTTATTTGATCAGTTATGTTAAAGGCGCGTATCAATGGTGCCTGCAAGTCATCCGTGTGAATCATTAGTGGTATCACGTAGTTTCTCCCAGTAATGAGCATCCTATATGCGGGCGTGAAGCTTAGCCCGGCCCGAAGCGGTGTTTCTTTCTTCGGCGGGACGCCCATGACCATCTGTAAAATAATATTAAATCAGATCAAAGAAATAAAAACCAATAACATTACATTCTACGTCTATTATATTCTATGGGGCGAGGCATGATGTGGGGCAGGTCGTGTGGTGAGGTTTGGGAGCGTAAATTATATCTGCTTGCGGGTACACTGGTAGTGGGAGTGACGTCATCATCAGTATTCTGTCTTTCGCCCGGATGACCGGGGATGCCCCCGACTCATCTGTATTGACTCTCCACATCCGCCTCTGGCTCTACTGATAAAGGCGGGGTGAGGAAGTCCGCTGGTAACACAATGTGGTTTTCCTTTTGCCGTGGGTAGGCTTTGCGAATTTTCTCATTCATGCCAACATCCACACAATCCTCATGAAGGACTCGCACTCTGTCAGTGTGGAGGACATGTTCTTTCCCTGTTCTAATATTCTTAATTTTCACTTCGACGTCACTCACCATTTTGAGGACTCTGTATGGTCCATCATATAGAGGCTGTAGTTTTCTCGGCTCACCCTTTGTGTATCTATGCTTGACATAAACCCTGTCTAGTACTTTAATTGGTTTTACTTTAGCTTTATAGTATTTTCTTTCCATTTCCAATATACCTTCCTCCAAATATGTCTCGCATCTCCCTTAAACTTTCTGAGCCATAAGTGACATACGGTTTTTATATGAATCCATGTCATACCAAGGCTGTTGTTGTTCTTCAATCATGGCATATGGGGTTACTGGGTCGCGGAGATAAAACAAGTAGAAAGGGCTGTCACGTACGGTCCTATGATACGCCGTATTATAGACGTATACCGTTATAGGTAGCATTTCGTCCCAGATGCTCCTATCATCCTGTACCATTGTACGCAGGATTTTGATCAGTGTTCCATTCAGGCGTTCAATCACTCCGTTAGCTGACGGGTAATAAGGTGTAGTCTTAAGGTGAGTCACTCCTAACTTTTTCGCTACTTCCCGGAAAAAATCTTTTATAAATTATCGTCTTGGTCTGTAAAAACTATTTAGGACGCCGGAACACAAATATACGTGGAAAAGGCAGCTGTCCCTTGACTGCTTTTTTATTCTCAAGGTGGGGCGATTAGGAATCGCGTCTTTACGTCGAGACTGTACAGAATACTGTACCCTATCTCTGAGAACCCCAGGGGGCCGACGAGGTCCTGTGCACCTCTCCTTTGGTGCACTAACGTCTGGTTAATGTTAAGGGGCTTGGTGAGATTCCCTCACCGCTTGTAACGACAACAGACGGGACCGTTTGCAGTATTGTTCTACACCCCTTGTTTCCGGGCCCAAAAACCAATTTTTGACCCCGAGCGACACCGTCATTGACTTTGACGCCCCCATGCCCGCGTGGGGCGCGGGGGTTTGCGAAAAAACCAACACTCTGGAATGTTTTCCGGGGTCAGAACAACTGCAGCAATAGCCTCTCATACGGAGTGGTCGTCTTTAATACAGGATTTGGTTGGGCAAAATTAAACCCTGATAAATTTTTGAACCAATTTTTTGCACAGCCCTTTTAACTTAAACTGCCATTTTTTTTCTTTACACATTTTTCAGCAAATTTTTTTAGGGGCCAAGATTCATGTCATTTTGAAGCTTTCGATCTTTTCTATACTCCAACTTACGAGTTCCTCTTTTACAGACCGTTTATTGATCATTTATTAGATTATTTTTTCACGTGGACCTAAAATTTACTTCTCATCTGGCGCAAAGACTCAGAAAATTGCTACAACGTTTCAAGGCCAGAATATCTTTACGTGAAGTCAAATTTAGACAAGAAGTTGGCCCCCCTCGTGTTTTTCTGGTAAACTCTCTATATGAGTAACCATTGTAACGGGCGGTGGTCTGTTCTAATGTGTACTTTGTATCCCAAACACAAGCGACGATTTACTTTTAGTCCGTATATCACAGTCAGAGCTTCACGCTCAATGGTGCTGTACCGCGTTTCAGCGGGGTTTAAGGTTCTCCTAAATAAAGTGATTGGTCTTACCTGACCATTCTCATCTTCCTGTTGCAATACACCGCCGATACTTACTGACGACGCGTCAGTTACTAGGAGGAAGTCTTTCTCAAAATTTGGAAATACTAGTGGGACAACCTCCGCGAGAATGCGTTTTAGCTCTTGAAATGCTTAAAGTGCTTCCTTTGTCCAGTTTAAGGGGGTCCTGTCATTCTTTTTTTACCTGTTTTCGTCTTCCCGCCATCAATTTCGTTAAAAGGTGACATATATGAAGGGGGTAGGGAACCACTGCCTCCAGGGCAGACGTGTGTCTTTAGGCTCCGGGGTCTCTGGGTGTTTTGGTGGGATATTCCGGTGTTACGGACATGGCGGTCATATCCAATGGTGCATAAGTGTGTGCTACGTGTGTTGGGGACTGTGTTTTTCCACTTACAGTGACTATAGCTCTGCTATAAAGCTACATACTACTTACACGGACTGTGTTGTGCCTGCTTTGGTGCATCGTTGTAGTGAGGCGACGGCCGTAACCTTTCGTTATCGCTGCGGTCGAGGTGTGATTTTTTACCATCCCTCAGGCCGCGCAAACAATTGTGTGCCCTATGTCCTCTCTCGTATGATGGCTTGTGGCGTGCTTTGATTGCCATGGCGCCCACTGTGCCATCCACCACTCCTGCAGGAGGGCTGATTCCCGGTGGTGGCGGCTGGATGATGTGTTGGGCTTCCTCTCCAGCATGAGGAGGAAGATGCCCAAGGAGGACCCCCACAAAGTTAGTATGTGAGTTTTACAGTGAGGTGGACATCGTGAAGGCAAAAAGACACCTACTACAGGATCCTGCCGGAGCGACAGGGCTCCAGGATCAGGAGGAGGTGCTCCAGGGTCATGCAGAAAAACATCCGACGATCCTGGAACCTTATGCAGGAGACCCCCTCCGGTGACAACCTGCCCTTGGTGTGTGGTGATGTGTGCCACGTCCCATCCACGCGACTGGGTGGCCTGGACGGTACAGCCATATACTCCCTGTGCATCAATGTCAACCGGGAGGTGTTGAGTACGAACCGGGAGATGTTGGGTATGAAGACGACCCTGGCTGAGCACCGGTCACTCCTGGATCAGCTGTGTGCCACCCTCCTGGAGGTGCCATGTAGGGAGGTGGGACTTGCCACCGCCCTCGCCCCGGCGCCGCCGCAGGTTGTGCCTGCCGCTGCCTCCCCCCTGGAGGTGCCAAGTAGGGAGGTGGGACTTGCCACCGCCCTCAACCCGGCGCCGACACAGCCTGGTAAGGACATGGCTGGCGTGACGTTGGCGGTCTCCCCTGTCACCCCCCTGCCGCCCCAGCTGTTGGTCGCTCCCAGCGCTGCAGCTTCACCACGGGGGCAGGTCGCTGCCGCCCTCCCCCTGGTTGAGTCACAAAAAGGGGTCGGGTCTTCTTCCACCCACAACGCAGTGTCGGCTCAGGTGGGGAGTGGCTATGCTGGTACGTCGCTGGCGAGCCCTAGCGCCTCTAAGCCGCCACCCCACCACGATGCTCTTGCTGGTACCGTAGTTTCCCCGCTTCGGCAGGTACCCCCCACCGCCCCCCCTTCTGGTGGTGGGGCCAGACGAGGCTGGGGGGGCCACTGCTGCCCGCCGCCCGGAGTTGCCACATGTGAACGGAGGAGTTTCCTCAGCTCACTGTCTGGCGACGCCGCGGGTGGGGCATGACTCCACTGTGGTGCACATGGTGGCGGACAGCCCTTCTGGTCTCGCTGACACATCCTCAGAAGTAGGGGGAGTTGTGAGCCTCCCTGGTGGGGCATGTGGGCAGGGTAGCACCTCCCCCCTTCCCTCTTCCCCTGGGTCACGGTGGGAAGGAGATAAAGGTGTGCGCCTGTCTGTGAGTCATGTGGAGGGGAGTGGAAGGGTTGAGGCCTCTCCTCCGCGGTTGGAGAGCGGGCCTGCCTCCCCCCCAGCTACACCCCTCCGTTATCAGGCGCTGCCCTCCCCTCCGGCCCCTCACTCCCCCCCGGACCCCCACTCCCCCCTGGCCACCCACTCTCCCCCAGCCCCCCCTCCCCCCCAGCCCCCCACTCCCCCCCAGCCCCCCACCCCCCCAAACCCCAACCCGCGGAGCCTGGGTGGGGAGGATACGTCTCGACCCCCTACGTTTCCCCAGATTGCGTCGCGCCCCCCCTCGCCGCCTGTGACACCCCGCTTCCCGAGTGTTCCTCCTGCCGCAGGGGTTGATGAGGGGGACCAAGGCTTTGAGCTGCCGAGGAGGCGACGTCGCAGACGTCCCTCCCAGGGGCGCGGGGGCCCACCCAGCTCCGCACAGGGGCACGTAGCCCCCCCTAGTCCCTCTCACGGGGCTCCACCCAGCCACCCTCTCCAACGGGTCGCGGGAAGAGGGTGGGGTACAAGGGGTAGTAATCGCCTGGGGGCCTTCTCTCCTTGTCCGGTGCTGGTGCGTTACTTGCCCCAGCACTACCCCGTTGAGGAGCTCACGGCCTACGTCAAGGGGATACTCAAGGACGACCTGGTGGAGGTGACGCTGCTGTGGAGGAGGACCTTCTCCGCGTTCGTCGTCTCTGCACACAGGAGGCATCGCCGTGAGCTCCTCGACATGAACAACTGGGAGCAACATGTGTTTTTTTTGCCCATATAGCTCTGTCCCAACAACTGCGGCTGCCTCTTCACGCCCTCTCAACAATGGAAGGTAAACTGAAAATTGCCTCCTATAACTGTCAGGGTGTGAAGAGTAGTGAGCCTCACATCAGGGATCTCCTGGGGCAGGTGCACGTGCTGGCCCTACAGGAGACGGGCGTGCCCTGACGAGGTGGCACAGACCGAATGGCCTCCATAAGGACTTTGTGTCTTTCTCGACAAGGCGGTGGACGAGACACGGGTCCTGAGGCGTGGCAGGCCATACGGTGGTCTCACTTTTCTGTGGCAAAAAGAGTCTTTCTAAATACATCAAAGTATGTAATGCCTCAGGATCCTCGCATTTGGTCATTGCATACAAGGATGACCCGGGTTTTCCATGTTGCTGGTGAATGTGTATCTGCCCCCCAGTAATGTGGAGAACAAGGGGACGAACAGCAAATGTATTTAGGAAGACTGCCTCCATAATAGAGGATGCCCAGGAGCAGAATGTTTGCATTCTCGGTGACTTTAATGCTGCCCGGGCAACTGCCTTTTTCACAGACAAATTTAGGCATGTGTGGAGACCGCGACATGGTGATGGTGACGGTGAGGGTGCTTCCCCCAAACGAGCTTCACTCATGTCAACCAGGGGTGTCACTCACGCACGTGGCTGGATCATGGGGCTGTTGTCACCATGCCTGTTTGATGTGATGGATGAGTGCTCCCTTCTGTAGAACAGTGTTTCTTCAGAACCATTTTCCCTCCTGGTGGATTTTAAAGTTAATGGGCTCCCGCTCTGACACAGGTCAGGCAGGGTAATGCGGCAAGGATTAAGTGGGATTTTCGGGACAAGCGGAAGAGAGAGAAGTATGGTCGTGTAGTGACAGAGTTTTCTGAGGGGCATTGCCATAGATCTGTCAGGGTTTGTTTTTTCAAGAATGCATGTCTGGACCGTGGGCACCATGACGACCCTCAACGCCTTCCACGAGGCGTTGATAGAGTGCCCTGGTGCGTGCTAGGCAGACTGTGTTTGGTTTTTAGATGGAGGCAGGTACCCGGCTGGAATGAGTTTGTTCGTGAGGCGCACAGTGCCTCGCGGGAGTCCTTCCCGAGTGGAGAGCGGGTGGTGGTCCGCGTTGGGGGCCATGGCTGAGAGGATGAGGAGCACCAGGGCAGATTCAAGCTGTGTCTCAGGTGGTTTTAAAATCACATGAGCCCCCAGCTTCGTGCCCAGTCCCTGGTTGACAAGCTGGCATCTGGTGACTCCTTTAACTTTTGGCGTGGCGTGCGCAGCATGAACCCGGGCTCACACACGCTTCCCTATTGGTGGATCACGTGTGGGGGGGGGAGGGGAATCGCCTCCATGTGGGAGGACCATTTCAAGGGCATTCTCAACTGTGGTGAGGGACGAGGAGAGTGAGAATGCCCTGCGTTTGGGGGGATGCGTGGTGTGTCGCTGCAGGGTTTTCCGCAGCGTTGGACCACGAGGAAATGAGAGGGGTTATTGCAAAGCCTCTCCTCCAGTGAGGCTTTAGGTATGGATGGGCTTCCTTCTGGGGCATTTAAGCATGCGCCCCCCAGCCTTTTTTACTGGCGCTGTTCTTCACCAATGCCTGTGTCTGCCATCAGTACATACCCAGTCAGGTCTTGGCAGTGCTTATAGGCCTTTATTAAGAGCAAAGTGAAGGACCCTGCTAACTCTGGCAATTATAGGCCCCCTGCCATAGCGACCGCCCTGTCCAAGGTGCTGGAGAAAGTGGTGCTCCATCGTTTTTGAGGCCTACCTGTATACACTGGACAATCAGTTCAGCTATAAGAAAGGCCTTGGCACTGAGATGTGTGTGGGGACATTGGAAAGAATATCATTCATTACTACACTTCCAGAAATTCACCCGTTTATCTGTGTTTCCTGGATGCAGAAAGGCGTTTGAGAGGAGGTGAATTACTGGAAAACTCTTTCATAAACTTCTCGTCAGGGGTAACCTGGGTACATTTTTAATTTATTAATATACTGGTACACTACTCAAAGGGAAAATTTTCTGTTAAGTGGGGCAATTCCTTCTCGCTGTCCTTTAGTACTGCCAAATGGTATTCGGCAGGGGGGATTTTACCCCCTACCGTACAATGTGTACCCCGGATGATCTCAGTGCCAACCTTCGTGATGCAGGTATCGGTGGCCACATAAAATGATGGCTGGTTCAACTCACTGAGCTTTGTGATGAATGGTTAAATGCTCGCACCCACTGCGGATGCGTTGGCAGGACCTTATCAATGTGTGTCAGGTGATGCTGCCAAGCATGACATTGTTCTACAACACCATTAAGACAGAGTGCATGGTAGTATCACCGGCACGCGCTAGGGGAATTACCTGAAAACACCATGGCTCGGTGGGTCTGCCCTCACTTTTGTGGATAGATTCGCATACTTAGGCCATGTTATATCCCACCACATGACTGATGATTGGGTGGGTATCATCAAGCAGACCACCAAGCTTCTTGTCGTGGGAAATACTCTACAGAGGAAATTCTCCTACCCTACTGTAACAGAGATGAAGATGGAGTTATTCAGGAGTCACTGCTACTCTATATACTGCAACTCGCTGTGGTCGCGGTACAAGGTGGCCACTATGAACCGCCTTAAGGTCTGTCACAATGACATCCTTAAGAGGCTTTTGGGCTGCCCAGGGGGTGCAGCTCGTCCTGGCTTTCCCCTAGGAAAGGGGTGAACAATCTGGATGTGATCCGTCGACACTCCGTGTTCAGTTTAAGGAGTAGGGTGGAGCTCTCTACTAACTCCATCATCACCTCCGACAGGCAGAGCTCGGCCTATGTATGTGGACCTATACAACAGCGGTGGCTGGGTCTGCTGTTTGTGCAGAATGTGGGGTAGCACAGGTGTCCATGTATGCTTTTCTATGTACTTTGATACTATTTCCCCTAATGTGCCTGTACTTTGTTCTTGTTTTTTGTTTTTCCTCTAGTACTCAAGTTTACTCCTTGGCTTGTTCTTGTTGCTTTGTTTTTGTATGTATGCCTTCGGGCGAGAATAAAATTATTATTATTATTATTATTATTATTATTATTATTATATCTGGGAATATTGTGAAATTAATTTCTTGTAGTCATTTATGATGCCTAGAAACGATTGTAAAGCATGAACAGTTTTAGGGATTGGCACCCTTCTTATCGCTTCCACTTTATGTGGTTGTAGTTTAAGACCCTCGGCACTAATTACATGACTTAAATAATCTACTTTTTCTTTGAAAAAGCTACACTATTCCATTTTCAATGCCAACTTAGCATCCACTAGTCGAGGTAGCACTTCATCTAGATTAGTGACATGGTCTTGAAAATCTTTACCCTGCACAATTATATTGTCAAGATAGACGTGGATGATGCGCCATATTAAACCTACTAGCACTGAGTTAACTATTCTTTGGTAGCAGGATGGGGCGTCTTTGAAACCAAAGGGAAGGCAAGTAAACTCCCAATGGCCAGCAGGAGAAGAACAGGCAGTATTTTTTATGCTATCATCAGATAATTTAATTTGGTGATAGACCATTCGCATGTCCAGGCAAGAGAAAAGCTTGCTCTGGCCCATCTGGTGCAGTGTTGCTTGGATGTTAGGTAAGGGAAATTTGTCGTCTCTTAAGGTAGCGTTAAGCGCTCGAAAATCGAGACAGCCTTAGTCCATCATCTTTTTTAGGTACAGAGACTAAAGGGCTGTTATAAGGGGATTTTGAGGGATGGATAATTCCCTGTTCCTGTAGCAACGAGAGGTGCTCTTTTAATTTTTCATAATATATTACAGGAACATTATATGGGCGTCTGTATACTACTCGGGATCTACCTGATTAATAGTATGAACAAAGTATGGAGTGACCGAAAGAGGGTCATCCGCCTTTGTGAACACTAATGGGTACTTCTGTACCGGAACTTTAAGTGCCTTTTTCTCCTGAGTGCCAGACGGGAAGAGTGTGTCGACTACCGACATTAATTTATCTAACCTTTTCTCATCGGTTTATACAGTGGAAATCACTGCTTTTTCTGTCTCTTCTTCTGTATACTGCACTTGTTTTATCCCTGTTATGTGTCCTAATGTGATACCTGGTTCAATTGTGATACTCTCTGCCTCTGCATTGATGTCAGGAATGCAAAATATGGCTTCTCTTTCTTTAGTTTACTAATTTGACAATCCCTGGACAGAGGACACGCGCTTGTATATTTCCTACACACGGCTCAAACAGTGCCTCTTCCACCTCCGCCGCTGTGGTTGTCAGCATGACGTAGCGGTCTATGGAACTGTCGCCGATAGGAACTGTCGCCGAAGCATCAAACGAGAACTGTCGCCGACAGTGGAACGCTCGCCGACGCGGAAATTCTCGGCGACAGTTCCATTTGGAATAGATGTAAAGGAAGAGTAAAGGGTTTATGGAACTGTCTTCTATGGAAGACTATGAAGAGTCTGTCCCCAACCCAGACGAAGCCCATGGTCGGGGCAAGTCTAGCGTTTCAAATTGGGCATTTCTACAACTTGACAAGTTGACGCGCATCAGTAGCCGTCGAGCTGTCCTGCCTACCGTTTCTTTTTTTACTATCAAAGGCTTATTTCTATTATTTACAAAGATTTTTCTTTCTATTGCTGGATTATAATTAGTATTATAAGGATCTTTCCTTGTATGCGAGGCTTATAGTATCATTATCTGGCTCTCTCTAGTACAAATCAGCCAAGTGATGCGCCTCGAAGCGGTAGAGGTCACAAGAAGAAGAAGATCACGCCAAGGTGGAGTGTTGAGGAATTTATGGCGGAAATGACTATATCTTTCTATACCGCCCCATCCTCTCCTCCCTAGTATATTGAATATGTGATTGTCGGCTATAAGGGTTGGGTTAGATGAGATGGGGGGTATTATTTAGTAAGTTGATATCAAAAGGAATAACTTGGCACTACTTCTAAGTGTGTAGAGCGGCGGTGATGAGGCCCGGGTTAACGGGGAGGGGCGTGGCCTACCACCCGGTGCCCACAACCACTTGAGTCAAGAACACAAGGAAACTACAAGAGGCCGGTAGTCTTACGTACAAGTGGTAGTTCCTTCAACACATGTACATTATCTACATCCACCTTTCATCCCAAGCACAATTTTCGAAGACAACAATATATTATTTTTCCGATTTTCTGGCCATTAATGTTACAGATGCCAGTGACCACCAGAATTTGTAATGAATGGTGGTCAACTAAGGGTTGCCAGACTATCTGACACAGTATTTCCCAACCTGGGGGGAAATTTCAGGATTCTAAGGGGGAAATTTATCCGAGGGACATCTAAATTACTACCGTAGATAACAGTTAAGTCGCCAGGACAATTTTTTTCTTCTGTTTACAGACGTGTGGTGGCGTTAATACTTACCGTAGATAACGGTCAAGTCGCCACCAGGCGCCAAATATTACGAATTATAGCATTACTACTGATTTTTATGTGCCACTGAAGATGATACACAGTAGTTTATATCATGACTTTATAATCTACTCTGTTTCAGTGTTGTTTTATGCTATGTATCTGCAAGTATAGACGGTTGCAAATTTCACTACGCGTTTTTTTTTCTTCGGGCGACGACGACAGCGGTACGACATTCAGTAAATAAACACTAGATGGCGACTTGACTGTTGGTAGCCACTTTAAAGATATTTTTGTAATTTGTTCATTTATAGCCATACTATGACACAGATGAAGACACAAAATGACACAGACTCTCCAGATAGCCCCTTCTAACTTTCCTGAAATCATAGATGTAGAAATGTAAATATTAACGCCACCACACGTCTGTAAACAGAAAAAAAAGTTGTCCTGGCGACTTTACTGTTATCTACGGTACATTTCTACATCCATGATTTCAGGAAAGCTAGAAGGGGCTATCTGGAGAGTCTGTGTCATTTTGTGTCTTCATCTGTGTCATAGTATGGCTATAAATGAACAAATTACAAAAATATCTACAAAGTGGCTACCAACAGTAGAGTCGCCATCTAGTGTTTATTTACTGAGTGTCGTACCACTGTCGTCGTCGCCCGAAGAAAAAAAATGCGTAGCGAGATTTGAAACCGTCTATACCTGCAGATACAAAGCATAAAACAACGCGGAAACAGGGTAGATTATACCCTACAGGGTAGATTATATCAGTCATGATATAAACTACTGTGTATCATCATCAGTGGCACATAAAAATCAGTAGTGATGCTATAATTCGTAATATATGGCGCCTGGCGACATCACTGCAGGTGGCGACTTTACTGTTATCTGCGGTAGCATTTAGTCGACAGAAAAAAATCAAGTGTATATAATATAGAGAGGATAGTGTCTATATACTTGTTATTAAGCAAGTAAATGTTGTGTTTTGGCTACTTTTTTTCTTCACCACATGAAGGTGGGAAATCCGGATGGTTGAACAGGGGGAAGGGGGAAACAACAGAACAAAGGTTAGGAACCACTGATCTAACATAAATAAAAGACAGAATTCCCAAGGAATTAGGACAATTTAATGAAAAAAGGACAGTCAAATCTCACCACTCATTACTACCACACCCATACCTCACCACTCATTACTCACACATCCATACCTCACCACTCATTATTCATGCATCCATACCTCACCACTCATTACTCACACATCCATACCTCACCACTCATTACTCACACACCCATACCCAAGGAAGCTAGAGTACAAGGAAATCTGACTCCACAGTAAAGTTTGAAACCCGTAGGTGCTGCCATCTATGTCGAACACAGGGTGTCTCTCTAGCTTCCTTGGTGCCGATGGTGGTGGTACTTGCCTCGCCGCAACCCAAAACCCTTGTGTTGCCTCAGAAAAATATTCATATTTCTTGGCTTTACTCATCTCTTACACAAGATAGGCCTATTTTGTTTGCATCAGTGAATCAGGCAGTAATTGTTCAACAACAACATACCATTCATAACTCAATAGGGTAAAAATAAAATCATGACTGACTTTTCACAGGAGTAGGCGAATTTTTAGGTTTTCAGTGCATTGAAATGTTGTACTCCTACCCGATATTACCAAGCTACCAGATGATATTTATGAAAGCTGAGCCTACCATCGTGTTCATAATACATTGCTGCATATCATGAGCATAAAACAATTACAGGAAGCCAACACTAATATTAAGATAATTGAAGGAAAGTAAAAGAGTGTATAAATATTTTTTCTTGCTTATTTTGCTTCAACTCGCTGTAACTCCATAAGTTTTGGTCGCATTTAATTTTCAAGCACTGTTTCAAAATCCTTATACTTTTCCGCTTCCTGTGGTATGTAGCACGTACCAATAAGGAAAAGGGTAGGTGGTCAAAAATGTCTAAGAATGTTAAACTAGTCCCT
>JACEEZ010004429.1:0-14156 GCA_016584305.1 Chionoecetes opilio | reverse complement strand
ATGGTGGGGCTTGGTCTTGATCCTTTTTTTTGTTTGGGGTTTTGTACATCCTTCCCCGTAATGGTGGGGCTTGGGTTTTATCTTCTTTGTTTGGTCTTTTGGTACACTCTTCCCGTAAAGTGGGGGCTTGGGCTTTATCTCTTCCCTTTTTTTGGGTGCTTTTGGTACCTTTCCCCGTAAGGTGGAGCTTGGGCTTGACTCTGCTTGTTGGGTGCTTTGGTCATGCTTCCCAGTAATGGGAGCTGGTTCTGATCTTTCTTTGTTTGGGCGCTTTTGGTACACTCCTTCCCAGTAAATTGGTGGGAGTGGTCTTTATCTTGTTTGTTTGGGTGCTTTTGGTAACGCTTCCCAGTAATGGGTGGAAGTTGGTCTTGATCTCTTCATTTGGAACTGTATTTTATTTTCATAAAGAGTTCGGTTATTTCTTTGTATTTTCATCCTTCTTTTATTTTTTGTCTTTCGACTTTCTTTTTTGATTTTTTTTCTTTTTTCTTTTCGTATTTTTCCCTTTCATTTTTGCATTTCATTTTATTTTCCTCTTTAACTTTGTTTGTTTTTTGTTCTTCTTTAGTCTCTCTTTTTTTTCTTGTGTTGTAGCTCCTTCCCGCTATTCTGCTTCCTCTTTTTTTCCTTTTTTGTTTTTTGTTATCCGATGGTTTGCTCTCTTGCTTGTTTTTTTTCTCTTGAATTGTTTTTTTGTTTTGTTTTTTTTGCGCTATGTTCTTTTTCTTCCTCTTTTTTTATTTTGGCTTTCGATATTTGTTTTGTTTTTGCTTTGAATGATTCCTACTTTTTTTTTGTTTTTTTTTGATGTTTGTTTATTTTTTTTTGTTTGATTTTTTGATTAATATTTTTGTTGCTTTGATTTGATTTTTTTTTTTTTTTTATGTGTTTGTTGATTTGATTTCTGGTTGTTTTAGTTGGATTTTTGATTGATTTTTTGTGTTGATTTTTTCTGATTTATGACTTTGTTTGTTTTGCCTTGTGCCTTATTTGTTTCATTTTGATGATCTTGATTTTGGTTTTGCTTTTTTTTTATTGCATGTTGTTTTGTGTGTTGCTTTTGTTGTGATTTTGAATGCTTTATGCTTTTTTGTGCTGGTGTTTGATTTGGCTTCTTGCGTTTTGATAGGTTGATTTAAGTTGTGCTGCTGCGCTTTTTCTCTTGGATTGTGCTGATTTGTTGCTTTTGTGGATGCATTCTTGCTGCATTTTTTGTTATTGTGTATTGATTTGTTTTTTTTTTTTTTGATTTTTTTTGCTTTGTTTGTTAGTGATTTTTATTGTTTGTTTGTTGATTTTTTGGTTTGTTTGCATGTTGTTGTTGTCTTTTTTTATTCTGTGTTGCTTGTTTGACATTTTTGACTTTTTGTTGTTTTTGTTTTGTGATTTTTTGTTTTTGATTTTTGTTTTTGATTTTTGTGTTGCTGCTTTTGTTTGTTTGTTGTTTTGGTGTTTGTTTTTAGCTTGTTTTTGTGCTTTTTTGGACTTTCTGCTTTTGCTTTTTGTGTGTTTATTTTTTGCTTTTTGTTCTGCTTTTTGGGTTGTTTGTTTTGGTGTTTTTTTTTGCCTCTTTGTGTGTGCTTTGTTGTGCGTTTGCTTTTTATTCTTTTGTTGCTGTTTTTGCTTTTGTTGCTGGCTTTTGTGTTGTTTGTTTCTGGTTTTGCTTTGGTTTTTTGTGTGCTTTTTTGCTTTGTTTGTTTTTCTTTTGTGCTTTTTTTTTTTGACATTTATGGTTTGTGTTTGTTTTGCTGTTTTGATTGCTTGCATTTGCTGCATTTTGTTTGTGTGTATGTATGATGATTTTTGTTTTTTTGTTTTTTTTTGCTTTTGTTTGCATTTGATATTTTGAATATGTTTTTTTTCGCATTTTTTCTTTAGTGCTGATTTGATTTTGATTTGTTTATTTTGTTTTGAATTGTTGTTCTGTGATTTGCTTTTATATGTTGCTTTTGTTGTGATTTTGCTTTTGTTAGTCGTTGGTGATTTTGTGGCTGTTTATTGTTTGTGGTGTGCTTCTTTTTGCTTTTTGGTGTGTTTTCTTTTTTTTGTTGTTTTTTCGTGCTTGTTTATTTTGTGTGTTGCTTGTTTTTTTTTTTGCTTTGCTTTCTTGCTTTGTTGTTTTTTTTTTCGCTTTATTGCTTTTTTGCGTTGCTGATGCTTTTATTTGCTTGCTGCCTTTGTGCCTTTATGCTTTTTGCTTGTGCTTTTTGTGCTTTTTGTTTGTTGCTTTCCTTTGCTTTTTGTTGTGCTTTGTTGTTTTTTGTTTGTTAGTGTCTGTTTTTTTTGTTGCTTTTTTTTGCTTAGTTTTTTGTTTTTGTTTGTGCGTTTTGTGTTTTTTGTTCTTGCTGCTTTGTTGCTTTGTTTTGTTGCCTTTTTTGTTGTATTTTGCTTGCTTGTCTTGCTTGCTTTTCTTTTTGGCTTGCATTGTGCTTCTTGTTTTGCTTTGCTTTTGTACACTGCTTCACAGTAAATGTGAGCTTGGTCTTGATATCTTCCTTTATTGGGTGCTTTTGGTACACTGCTGTCCCATAAATGGTGGAGCTTGGTCTTGATCTCTTCCTTTGTGGTTTGCTTTGGTACAAGGCTTCCCAGTAAATGGTGGATTGGTCTTGATCTCTTTCTTTGTTTGGGTGCTTTTGTACACTCTTCCCAGTAATGGTGGAGCTTGGTCTTGATTCTCCTTTGTTTGGGTGCTTTGGTACACTCCTCCCAGTAATGGTGGAGCTGGTTCTTGATCTCTTCCTTTTGTTTGGGTGCTTTGGTACACTCTTCCCAAGTAATGGTTGGTAAGCTTGGTCCTTGATCTCTGCATTTGTTGGGTGCTTTTGCTACAATGCTTCCCAGTAAGGTGAAGCTAGGTCGAATCTCTTCATTTGTTTGGGCGCTTTTGGTACACTGCCTTCCAGTAATGGTGGAGCTGGGTTGATCTCTCCTTTGTGTTGGGCGCTTTTGAGTACAATGCTTCGAGTAAAATGGTGGAGCTTGGTCTTGACTCTTCCGTTGTTTGGCGTTTTGGGACACTTGCTTCCAGTAATGTGGAGCTTGGTCTGATCTCTTCCTTTGTTTGGGCGCATTTGGTACACTGCTTCCCAGTAATGGTGGAGCTTGGTCTTGATCTCTGCCTTGTTTGGTTGCTTTTGGTAACACTGCTTCCCAGTTAATGGTTGAGCTGGTCTGATCTCTTCCTTGATCTCTATGTATTTTCATAAAGAGTCACAGATTTCTTTGTAATTTTCAATTTCCTCTTAAGTAATTTATTGCTTCCACAGTTTCTTATTTGATGTTTTTCTTGTTTAATCTTTCCCCAAAGTTTTTTTAAAAAAAAAAATTAGTCTTTCATGTTTTTTTGCTATTGCAATTTTAATTCCTCTGTACTTGTAGTTTGTGTTTGTATACATTTGCTTTAGTCTCTTTTTGTTCTTGTGTTGTAGCTCTCCTTGCCTGCTATTCAATGCCTTCCTTTCTTTATTCCTTGCTTTATGTTTTTTGTTATCCAATGGGCTCGGTCTCTTGGCTGTGTTTTGTAGTTCTCTTGAAGTATGTTCTTTGTTAGGTGTTTTTTGCGCTGACTGGTTCATGATTTCTTCCAAGTCTTTTATATTAGTTATTGGTTATTCGGATATGTTAGTCGTGTTTCAACTTCTTTAATATATTCTTCGCAGTGTTCCTCTTGAAGCTTGTGACTGTAATTTTTATTGAATTTTCATCTTGAAATTTCTGTTGTTGTCCACTGTTTTACTTTGAAGTTAATTCCAGCAGGTTGTGGTCGGAAGGTCGTAAGTTCTTTATTTTCGTCTATTTTCATGTTTATGAATTGGGTCATGTACTTATGATTTACTAAAGCTAGATCTATTGCACTTTGTATACCATTTTGACATCTTGTCATCACTCCTGAACATTCCATTGTTCCATTTAGAATAGTATAGTCAAGTTCTTCTACCATCTCTATTGTGATTTCTCCATTTTTATTCAGCGGTTGTGTCCTAAATCCAAGATGACGGGTTAAAAGTCACCTAGGTTATCACATGTTTGTTATGGATTCTGTTTGCTATATCTATAATTTCCTTCTTGATATTCACATTCTCTGGCTTTGTGCATGAAAAATATACTATATGAGGCACCTCCTTGCCCCTATCTTAAATTCCGCATGAAATACATTTTGTCCCTTGTCGTCATCTTTTCATCTTGACGCTATCTTTCTATAACTAATTTCAGACCTCCTCTTTTTTATCATTCATCTCTTAGGAGCTTAGGGTCTCAAATTGTTCTGAAAAATCTATTTTGCTGTAGTTTTTCTTGAGTTTCTGTAAGGCATAAAATTCGTATTTGTGTTTATAATTTTTCTAATTCAAATCTTTTAAATTTTTGTTAACCCTTGTACATTTAGTAGTATGTATGAAATTTTTTGCAGTGTCATTTTCCTGGCGTAATTGGTCGGTTTCTCTCTTTTTCTGAAGCTTCCTTTCCTGTAATCAATATCCTGGTACGGGGTTTGGTTATGCTGTATTTGTTGGGGAAGGGGGGAAACGAGGGTGGGAGTGAGTGTGGTATGAGTGCGCGGATGAGCCGGTTGCCATGGTAACGGGCAGAGAGAGGCCCGCGTGTGAGGGTAATAGCCATTTTCGTGACGTTCACTGCCCTGGTTTTGTCCAGTCCCGGGCCGTCGGGTGGACTGATGGTCGCGAAAATACATGAGACTTACCCCGTCCCTTCGTCGTTCCTATTGGCTGGGGGATCGAGTGGGCGTACTGAACTGAACTGTGGGCGGCAGGCGTCCATCTTGTCAAAATCCTTTTTTTTTTCGTCCCCCCTTTTTTAAACCCGTGCTTTAAGATTTACAACTACCAAAGCCTGTGATACTTTAGTCTTATGGTCGGCCATCATGGTGTTTCATGTCTTATCACGCACGAGAAGCTCCTGGTCGCCTTCCCCGCTGACTGTAGTGCGCATGCGCCAGTTTTTCCCCACACAGGTCCAAGGTGGTCCTGGTATCTGGGTCGGACCGGGCTGGCTGGGCTAACCCGTTCTAGACTGCCTCGCAAAACAGTGACCGCCCGGGACTAGCCCAGTCCAGACCGGGGCCCGAGCGGTCGCGAAAATACCTATATCTTGCTGTACCAAACAAAGGGACAGGGGGCGGGGGGGAGGCAAGTGAGAGACAGACCAGGGAGAGGTCTGGAGCGCGGCGGCGACGGAGAGCGCCTTGCGTCAGCCCCTTCGTCATGTTCGTCAGTAGCTAGGATGCCCCGCCGTTAGGCCAGCGTACCTCATCAACTCGTGTGTGTAAGCCTTTTGTTAACGGGCAAGTGTAACTGAGTGTTTTTTCCTTCGCTGCCCCCTTCAGGAGGTGTTATTGTGTGATCCTTGTGATAAAAATGGAATTTGTACAGTGGTTTCATTCTTTCCCCTTTATCCCCTTGTGTATGACTAGGGGTCATTACGTTACTCCCCCAGGTAAGTCTACCGTAGGGTCCCTCATAAAGGGGTAACGCCTTTACCCTATGAAAAACGCTCGGGGCGCCATTTTGGTGCAAGGCCCCTCGTTCACCCAAACCCGGGAAGTTCTAAAACCTTACCCCGCAATACATTTAACTTTAAAAAGGTAGATTTTTATTTTCGGAAATGTTTTGTTCTTAAGATTATCACAAAACTAGAAAAACCATTAAAAAAAAGGTCATTAATGAGACTCGAAAAAATATGTAAACTTAACTTTCATTTAAAAACCGTCGTCATGTTACTTTTGGGGGCCCCTTTATAAGATGGGGAGATAAAAAAGCGATTTAAATTGCTTTCCCTTTACTTTTCGTTTTCTGATCAACAAAAATAATGCAAACATTAAGGTTAACAAAAAATTTTTTGCTCCTTCTCTCCCCCCCTCCTCTTCTCTCCTCCTCTCCTCTCTCTCTCTCTCTCTCTCTCTCCTCCTCTCTCTCTCTCCTCTCGTTTTTTAAAGAGAGAAGGAGATAATTTAAAGAGAGAGTGAGGAAAATGAGAGAGTACCCAAAAAACCCTTTTAATTTTTTCCTTTTTCTCCTCCCCCTTTTCTCTCCCCTCCCTCTCTCCCTTCTCTCTCTTCTCCCTCCCCCTCTCTTCTCTCTCTCTCTCTCTCTCTCTCTCTCTCTCTTTCAAATATATTATTATATTTTTTATATATATTTAAAATTTTTAATTATATATATATATAATATATATTTTTTTTTTTCTATATAAAATTTTGAGAGAGAGAGAGAGAGAGAGAGAGATAATTAAAAATTTTTTTTTGGTTACTCCATATCTCTCCTCTCTCTCTTTACAATCTCTCTCTCTCTCTCTTTTTCACGGAGAGAGGGGGAGAGAAAATTTTATTTATTTAACCTTAATGTTTGCATGGTTTTATTTATGTTCAAAAACGAAATATGTCAAGGGAAAAGCTAATTATTCTGCTTGTAGATATTCCCATCTTATAAGCGTCCAAAAAGTTATACATGACGACGAGTTTTAAGTGAATTTTAAGTTCATCTATTTCTTCAGATCTATAATGCCCTTATTTAATGTTTTTACATTTTTTTATGTGAAAATTTATGAACAAACTTTTTCGAGACAACAGTCTATCCTTTAACAGTAAAACATAAATAACTGGGGGGAAATCCTTGAGAACTTCCCCGGGTTTTGGGTGAACAGGGGGCCTTGGCACCAAATGGCGCCCCCCAATCGTTTTTGTCGCTCTTTATAAAAAGGGTACTCTATCTACCGGGCCCTTGTAAGTAGGGAAGTAAGGGGTTACGTGACCCGCCTTTTGGGGGGGTAAATAAGAAAAAGTCTTGTGGTGTGGGGGTTTATGAGGGCGGTGCACAACATGGCAGTCAAAATGACGCTTTGAATTAAAAAACCTTTTTTTGGGCCCCTGACGAGCTAGTGCACTAAGCTTAAATAGGAAAGATCGCCCCCCGGGGGAAAACCCCGGGGATACAGGAAACCAAACCAACATCTGGTACAAAACCCGGGCTACACTAGATAATCTAAAAAAAGAAACTCGTCGGGCAACGCCCGTGCCATCTGACCGGGCCCCGGTGCCCCGCCACCCGGGCTGGGAGCCATCATAACCACCCCAAAAATCATCCCCGGGGTGGGGGGCTAAAAACTTGGCGGGGAAGGAAGGGTGGGAGGCCAAAGGCCGTGCACTAGCTCTGAGGGACCCAAAATAGCTTTTCATACTTCAAAGCCTCATTTTAGTCCCCTTAGAGCTAGTGCCTAAGCAAACCTGCCACTTGGAACGGGGCAAAAGCCCCCGACCCCCGCGGGGAGGCAAAAGAGAAACTGCACAAAAACAAAACGATACCACTAGTATCTCCCCAAATAAAGGGGAGAGTCATGGGGGCCCCCGGCGTCCACCACCCCAGCCCCTCGGACGGAGGGGCCCCAGGGCAAACAGGGGAAGTCCAGACGGAGTGGGAAGGTAAGAGCCACAAAGCAGGGGCCGTACCCCACTGCCCCCCTTCCCGTACCCTCTCCAAGGGAAAGGGGGCGGGGAAGGCCGAGACCCACAAACCCCCGGACCCCTGGGCGCGGGGGGCGTGACCCGGATCCCCCGACCCGATGACGCCCCGGAGCCGCCGGAAAACCCCCCCTGGTGGTGAGGGGACGACCAAGACAGGCCCGGGGGAACGGGAAACTGAGGGCACGCCCAGGGCTCGGAAGCATCAGGAAACACCGGGCGCCGAAACCGGGGCACGGGGGTTGCGGCGCCCCCAGCAGACCAACCGGGAACACGACCGGTTGGAGAGGGTGGTCCTCCCCGCTCGTTCTTACCAGAAACCTTTTGGGCGAGAGGGAGAGGGAGAAGCGGAGCCGTCCCGCGGAAAGGTGTCCACTGGGGAAACGGGTCACGCCCTCAGCTGAGAACCCCCAAAACCCCCGTCCGGGGCCACCAGGAAAAAGGGCCTTTCTGAAGGAGGCGGGTCCGGCAGCGTCCGCCCCAAAAATTGGTCCCCCTGCGGGAAACCCGGAAACCCTTCCCCAGGGACCAGAAGGGACCAGGACACGGGGGGGGGGGTTTGGTGGAACAACCCCTCTTCAACAGGGCACAAAAACCCCCGGTCCGGACCAAACCCAACCGTATTTGAGGGGTCACCAGGGCCGAAAGGTGAGTGGAGAAGTACGGAGGACCTCCCACGGTCTGGGCCGGAAGGAGGGGAAATCCAGGACGACCTTCGGAGACGTCGCGGGGGCCCCCTTGAGTTTGAGGACGACTGAAAGGGCTTCCAGTGAGATGAAACGTCTCGTAGGGGAGGGGCGAAGAGCCCCCAAAATTCCTCCCTACCCGTCCGAGCCCGTCCGACGGAGAAGGTACGGAGAAAACCCCGGGGCGTGTAGTTTCAAGGTGGAAAGAAGCCTGGGGGGGACTCCCCCCCAACAAAGGAGGGCCCCTAGGGGAAACCGGGGAGGGACCCCAGGCCTTCAGTTCGGAAAACCACGGTTGCGCCGGCCAAAAGGGGAGCCACCAGGTCCCCTTTGCCCTGTAGGAAGCAGTTTGTTGCATACCTTCAGGGGGACACTGGTGCAGGGGGGGGGGAAACGGAAACATGGGCCCCCTGTTTCCAGTTTTCCGTGAGGGCGTCCGGCCCCTCCCGCAGCTGCCGGTCCCCCCTCGTAAAAATGCCTGTATTTTGGGCAAGCGGGGGGGGGACGCAAAGAGGCCCACCTCCGGATGCCCCACCGCCGACAGAGGCCGAAAAGGCCCCCGGGTGAAGCTGCCACTCTACGACGAGCCCTGGAACGAGACGGGGCGTCGGCCCACACATTCCCCAAACCCCCGCAGGAACCGGGCGACAGATGAAGGGGGAAAAACGGGCCGCCGGGCCAAAAGATCTGCTCCGAAAGGGACAACAGAAGGGGGACGGGAAGCCCTTTTGCGGGCGAGACAGTGGCCGCGCCCATTTTGTCCATCTCAAAGCAGAGAGCCTCCCATCTGGGATCGGGTTCGATGGGAGGAAGAGAAGAGGGCCCAGCGCCCCCTTGACGTTGATGTGGAGCCCTGCGCTCCACCCGGAACCCCCCCAAAACCCCTGCCGGCCGTCGGAGGATTGGTAGCCCCACCCGCGTCCGACGCACCCGACTCACGAAGACCGTAGGGGCGGGGCAGCCACCCCTCCCGCGGAAAACCGCCCCCACCAACCCTCGCCAGTAGGGGGGGGCCGGGGGAGGGACGGGCCGGAGAAATCGGGGGGGCCCAAACCGGGAAAAAGGCTGTGTTCCCACCCGGAAAAGGCGACGGGACAAGACGGCCCCCAGGGGAGTGACTTGTGGGGCGAAGTTGAGCGAGCCGAGAAGGGACCCCCAATGCCTCCTTGAAAAAAAAGGGGACACCGGGGCCCCGGAAAGAGGCTTTTGATGAATTTGGGGGCCGCTTTTTCCCCCCCGAATGCGGACGCACTGAAGGGGACCCCCATTGCATGCCCAGCCAAAAAATGCGGGGAGAGGGGGAAAGGGACGGATTTTCCCTTGTTGACTGGGAACCCCATCCCCCCCGCCCCCGCCAAAGCTTGGCCGCATGCGAACCGCTTCCTCCTAGAGGGGGCGGACACCACCCAAATCGTCCAAAAATGGGGCAATTGACCCCTGCACCCCACCACCCGTGAGCCACCCCCTTGGTAGCCGCGAAAAAAACCCTCGGGCGATGGAGAGGCCGAAGGGCAGTCGGTAAACTGCCACGTGCCCGATCCCCCGGGAAGGCCAAAAGCCCCGGGAAACCCGGGAAAATGAAGGGGGACATCCGTAGGCGTCCTTGAGATCGGGGGACCCCATCCAGTCCCTTCCCTCACCGAAGGCGGACCGGGGCCAAGGTCAGCATACGGAACCGTGGTTGCGACAAATCCGTTTAGGCGGCTGAGGCCCCAAGAAAACCGCCCCTTTGAAGAGCCTTTTTGGGTACGATGAAAATGGGGAAAGGAAGCCCCTTTCCCGCGCCTTCTCCACTACCCCGGAGGGGTGCATGTCCGACCGTGGGCGGCGAGCATTTGGAGACCGCGTCCAAAAGGGGATCGCCGAAAGGGGGGGGAGGGAAATCCAGGCCAAGAAAACCGTTTGAACCCCCCTGGCGGCCCAACCTCTCTGGGCCAGGCTGCCCCAAACCCGGAAGGAGGCCCCGGAAGGGGGGCTCAGAAGCGAGAGCGACCCTTTTGGAGGAAGGGTTTTTGGGCAGTACGGGCCCCGGCGATAGGCCCGAGACCCAGAGCCCCTGAACCCCGGAAGGCCCACCCCGACTGGGACACGAGGATCCTGGGGGGCCCCACAGGGGGTGAGCACCCTGGACTGCCCCTCCCGACGAAAGAGCCCCCCCGAACCTGGGACCCCCCCCCGGAAACCCCCCCGGCCCCGACGGTCTGGGGGCCGGATGACACCAGAGTGACGGTGGGGGGATTGAGGGGAGACACTGCTGCAAAAGGGGGGCTCCCACAAGACTCCGAAGAAGGGGGCTAATCCGGAGAATCTGCTGTCGATCAGTCCGGCAGGCCCCCCAAAAGCCGCGCCCAAGAGCCCAAACGGGGGGTGACGGCCCTGTCAATGGCAGGGCGGGACCGTCGGGAGGAGGGGGGCCGCCGAATGCATCACAGCGGTCGACAAACCCGACAGACATCCCCCGGGGGGCCGGGGAGAGAGAAAAGTGATCCACGGCGAGGGGGGAGAAGGGACCCCCAGCTGACTGAAAAGGGAACAGAAGAGGTCAACAGGGAGGCGTTTTGCCGCTCCTAAAGTCCCGGCGAAAAAAATCCTCTTCACCGGTTGCGCCCGCCCCGGAGGTCCTTGGCAGAAAAAAAGGGGCACCCGGAGGAAATCAGCCATCAACGTGGAAAGCCACCAGAGGCCGGGGGAACCCCGGTCGGGGGCCCGGACAGAAGGACCCCGGGCACATGGTGGTTTCCCGCTCTCCCCACTTCGGGGGGTCCAGGCGGCCTTCATCCCGGGGACCGGTCTTGGCCCCCCAAGAAAGCCCCCTGGCATCCCCGGCTTCCCCCCACGACGGGGAAACCCCCTCCCACCAAACTAGGCTCAGCAGTAAGGGGCCAGAGCATCCAAAACGGCCGCCCAAAAAACCGAGGCTGCTTTGAGGGAGCGTTAAGGCGAGAGAAGGGAAACCGGCAGTAAGGAAGGACTCCTGTCCCCCGTCCCCCGGGAGCGCCACCTCCAAGTCCGGAAAATGGGCCCCAGGACCCTCCCCCAGAGACCGATGGGAAAAGCCCCCGTCAACCCTCTCACAAGCAAAGACGGGGCATCGGTCCCAGGGAAACAGGACGGAGGAAGAAGGAGGATCCCAAAGGGATCCTCCGCCGGGACAGGGAAGTGCACCTGAAGGCCCCCTCAGAAGAAAAAGGGGGAGGAAGGGCCGGGGGACAGGAAGCCAGGGGGGAAGTCCCCGAACCGCGTCGCTTGGGGACGGGTAGGGCACATCCTCTTCCCCCTCGGAGCACACCCGGTAGTCATCCCGACTACACAGACTCAGAAGGAGGCACCCGGTGAGAGGGAAGCAGGCATGGGACCTGCGCCCTCGGTGTCGGAATCGGCCCCAGAAATTAAAGGGGCCCCCCATTCTTTCCATGAAGGGGTTCATGAAGACATCCAAGCCGACAACCCCGGGGGCAAGGAGGTGAGGGTGGGGAGGCCCGGAGACGCCGACCAGCCGTAGACCACGACCCAGCCGGCAAGTCCCCGACTGGGGGTCGCGGGGCATGGTGAGGGGCTGAGGAGCCGCCAATCTTGCTCCAAAACCCTCAGACGTCGACGCCGAGTCATGGAACAGAGGCAGGGGGTCGGGGGGGTCGAGACGAGAGGAGATGACGACTTTGGGGGGCCCAGCCGAGAACCCAGAGACCGGTCCGCCCAGGCAGACGGAAGTGGCTGCTTGGGGGACTTTTAAAGCCTTCGACCACCACTCCTTGAGGTCAGCATGGGCCCCGCCAGAAAACAGGGGACCCCCCTCCGGGAGGATGACCGCAGCCTCCCAGCATACCGGGCAATCGGCGGGGCGAAAAAAGGTCCGACAAAGGCACGGGGGCGTGCGAGGGGGAGAACTGGTGGCCTCGGGACTAAAAACACGGCACCCTGGGGCCTTACAATTGATCCGTGGAAAAGAAGGGTAAAAAAAGTGAGGGGGAAAGGGACTAGAGCAACACGAAACCCCCCAAAACCCCCCCCTGCATCGCCACCGCACGCCCACCCCCGGTAAATGGGTGGGAGGGGGGGGGGGGGGTCGACGTGGCGCCGGGACCCTCAACTCCCACCCGGCCCCTGGGGGGGTCCGGGGGAGGGGGCGGGGGGGGTGGGCACCACAAGAGCGACTAACCATCCGCCCATCTAGCGCACCTGGCAGGCCAGGGGCGTGCAGACCAGGTACCCAAAAACCCCCCCGCACGAGCCCTGGGAGGGTCCCCGGGGGGGGGGGCGTGGCCCGGGAAATACGTAACCTCTCCCATCTAGCTTACACGTGGCAGCCCGGTACCCCCAACCCCCCCCACCGGGCCCTTTGGGAGGGCCGAGCGGGGGGGGGGCGTGGCGGGGGAACTACGTAACCATCCGCCCCTCTCAGCTTACACGTGGAAACCAGGAACCCCGAACCCCCCCCCACCGGCCCCATGGGGGGTCCGGGGGGGGGAGGGCGTGGCTGGAGAAACTACGTAACCATCCGCCCCTCTCAGCTTACACGTGGGAGACCCGGTGTCGGCCAGGGGCGCCCTGGCGGGGAAATAAAGCCCCGGGGGAAGGGGGAAAACCGCGCCCTTGGGGCGAGCTTAACACCACAGACCAGACACCCCGAAAATATTTTGACACGCTGGAACCCCCGGCCCGGGATAAAGAATAAACTACACCATCCCCGTAAAAACCCTTTCAGAAGGATTTCGAACATGAAAGGGGAAAAACTTCACACACAAAACCCCGTAAACCGAAAAAAAAAGCAGGTGCTTACCCTTGGGCCCGAATAGAAACAAAAGTGTTACAGGAGCGCACCGGTGTTTTAAAGTGTAAGGAAAAAAAAAGAAAGAAAGGGTCCGAGCCGTGGCGGGCAGCCGGCCCCGGGCAGATGGACGGCTTGCCAGACGATGTTTCTTTTTCAGATTTTTCTAGTTAGCCTGGTTTGAACCGATTTAGTATTGGTTTCCTGTATACCCAGGGGTTTTCCCGGGTGGCGATCTTTCCTATCTTAACTTGTGCACTAGCTCTAAAGGGGGGTAAAAAAAGGGAAATTACGGGGCACCCGCGTAACACTACCAAGTAAAGTCTCTTTTGGGCTGCTTTTCTTTCAATTCCATTCTAAGCGGGAAGTTTTTCCCTCTGTGACTTTGTATGTCATTGATAAGTATGGATTTTATGTCGCAACGCAAACACGCAAAAACGCAAAAAGCAAACACGCAAACACCAACCGCAAACGCAACAGCAAACGCAACACGCAAACAGCAAAAGCAAAAAACCCCAAAACGAAAAACGCAAAACGCAAAACGCAAACGAAAAAACCCCAAACACGCAAAAGCAAACACCAAACCCCCAAACACGCAAACCAAACAGCAAACGCGCAAACGCAAAAACGCAAACGCAATTAGCAAAAACCCCAAACGCAAACACGCAAAGTAAAAAAAGTGGGGGGAGCTTAAAAAAAGTAAAATTTTCTTGCAAGGGATGTCAAAATACGCCTAATGTATGAAAATACAAAAACAGTCACTAGTCAGCTTAGAAATAAATTGATAGTGTATATAGACAGGGAGAGAGAAGACAAACGAAGACAGAGGAAGACAGAAAGAAATAGACAACAGACAGATCGAACAGAGAGACAGACAGACAGAGAGAGGACAGACAGAGGAGGCAGACAGACAGAAAGAAAAAGAGAATAGACGGCAGACAGAGGAGACGACAGCAAGAGAGAATGACGGCTTTGAAGTAGAAAAGCCTATTTTTGGGGCCCCGACAGAGCAGTGCCTAAGCATAGGTAGGAAAAATCGTACCCAGGGCAAACCCCGGGGTTTCGGCAACCATTCCAACATCTGGTAATACATTACCAGGGTACCTTTGATAATCTAAAAAGAAACATAGTCTGGCAACGCCGTGCCCTCTGACCGCGGGGCCCGGGTGTCCGCCGCGTATCGGAGATCTAACCATCCCAAAATCACCCCGGGGGGAGGGGCTGA
>JACEEZ010004428.1:26155-86139 GCA_016584305.1 Chionoecetes opilio | reverse complement strand
CGGTTTGGGAAGGGAGGATTTAGCGGCGTTGGGTGTGTATCCTATGGTAGGGCCTTTGGCATGTATTAACCCCCACCAGTGGCTTAGGTCCTGTAATTTGCGGCCCTGACAGGTCGTCAGCATATGCCACCTGCTTCACCTTGGTTTTTTCAAACGCAATCACGTCTTGAAGGACTGACATGCCAAGGGCGTACATCGCCATGGCCACTGGGTCCACTTGAGTTGTTCCTTCCCTTGACTCTAAACACCCTAGCCTTATTGCTACCACTCCTATTTACATATAATTTAGAGGGTTCACTATAAGTGTTATCGGCGTATGTAGCCAGGGAAGGACACTTGATTTTTATATTATGAAGCATTGTTTTTCTGTTAATGGAGTTAAACGCGTTTTTTGCGTCCACTAACAGAACCGCTTCACAGTCTTCTTGGGCGAAGATCTCCCTCATGGCGTGGATGGCTGCTTCCCCTCCTGCCTGTTGCCCTGCGCATACCTGGAGGTTCCCCGCCGCCTTCCTCACATCCTCCTTGACGACAGCCATGATGCATTTACCCACGACGCGTCGTATGACTTCGCCAATGCCAATGGGTCTGCATCCTGGCTTCTTGTCCAGGACTACTACTATTACTATTATTATTAAGGCATCTCACAGCCCTTATACAAGCTAGATTCTTTAAAAGACTGATTAGGTCTAGCAATCCTATCATTAAATATAATATATATTTTTATACAAAAGGTCTTTTTATGACTTATGTTAGACATTTATTTGATCAGTATTACAATATCAATATATTTGAAGAGGCTCTGGATGTTATTAAGGCCAGGATAGTCTGGGTACAGCGACATGAGGAGAGGCGAGGCCCCTGTTTATTTTATGGATATTAATACCTTCATAGATTAGGGGTTAACTTTTTTATATTTCCTATGTTGTTTACAAATGTATTACGTATTTTAGTTTTGTATATATATATACCTTATAGATCATTTTAATTTATATCAATTGATTTTAATGGTTAGCCTATCCATACATTTTGTTTTATTTGTACATGTATGAGATTTTTAATTTGATATCTTAAGGTGAAAGACATAAAAATACATACCTGAAAGATTTAGCATATAAGTATGTGCAAATTATGCTGTTTGTATATAACAATAACATTTATTTTTTCTTATTGTATATCATGTGCGTCTACTCTACTATGTAAGTTTATTACGAAATAAAATGTACTGAACTGAAACTGACTGAACTGAACTGAACTGAACTGAACTGAACTGAACTGAACTGAACTGAACTGAACTGCTACCACCACCACCACCACCACCACCACCACCACCACCACCACCACCACCACCACTACTACTACTACTACTACTACTACTACTACTACTATTACTATTACTATTACTATTACTACTACTACTACTACTACCACTACTACTACTACTACTACTACTACTACTACTACTACTACTACTACTACTACTACTACTACTACTATTACTATTACTATTACTATTACTATTACTACTACTATTACTATTACTATTACTATTACTACTACTACTACTACTACCACCACTACTACTACTACTACTACTACTACTACTACTACTACTACTACTACTACTACTTTTTTTTTTTTTTTTTTGTAACAAAACCAAAAAAAAAAAAAAAAAAAAAGATACCTCCACTGCCTCTTTTTTTGCGGGGGACGCCATGCCCCCTGCTTTTGACTGGGGCATCCAACCTTCAACTACCCTAAAAATACATTTTTCTAATAATTTCCCCCAAATATACTTACTACTACTACTACTATATATACTACTACTACTACACTATACTCTATACGTCATTTTGTGTGTTTTGGGAAACTGAAGACAATTTTTAAATGTTAAAAAAAGTAGTGATGGAGTAAATGGGTAAAGTAACAAAGAGAATATAGTACTGGTGATGGGGTATATGTACGGGTGATAGGGGTGGTAGTAGTATACTGGTGAAGGGGTGGTAGTAGTAGTACTGGTGATAGTGGGTAGAGTAGTACTGGTGTAGTGGTGGTAGTATTATACGGTGATTTGGTAGTAGTAGTACTGGGATAGTGGTGGTAGTAGTAGTAGTGGTGTAGTGGGGTAATGTAGTACTGGGATAGTGGGGGTAGAGTAGACTGGTATGTGGTGGTAGTAGATATGGTGATAGTGGTGGTGTAGTAGTACTGGGGAAGTGGTGGTAATAGTAGTTACTGGTGATAGTGGTGGTAGTAGTAGTAGTGGTAGAGTAAGTACTGGTGATAGTGGTGGTAGTAGATAGTGGGTAGAGTACTGGTGATAGGGGTAGTGTATACGGTGATAGTAGTATGGTGATGGGGTGGTAGTATATACTGGTGATAGTGGGGTGTATAGTAGGGTGATAGTGGTGGTGTAGTAGTTGTGATAGTGGTGGTAGTAGTAGTAGGGTGATAGGGGTGGTAATAGTAGTAGTGGTGATAGTGGGGGTATAGTGAGTGGGATAGTGTGGTATATGTAGTGGTGTAGTGGGGGTAGTAGTAGTACTGGGATATGGTGGTGTAGTAGTAGTGGTGATAGTGTGGTAATATTTTATAGTGGGATAGTGGTGGAGTATAGTACTGGTATAGTGGGGTAGTGAGTAGGGTGAAGTGGTGGTATAGTTATGGTGATAGTGCTGGTAGTAGTTGTATGGGATAGTGGTGGTAGTATAGTACGGGGTGATGTGGTGGTAGGGGGTATGGTGATGGGGTGGTAGTGTGTACTGGTGATAGGGGTGGTAGTAGTATAGGGGTGATAGTGGTGGTAAAAGTAGTAGTGGTAAAATTGGGGTAGAGTATAGTGGGATATGGTGGTAGTGTAGTAGTGGATAGTGGGGGGAAAGTGTAGAGGGTGATAGTGGTGGAAGTAGTAGTACTGGTGATATGGGGTATAGTTACTGGTGATTGGGGGTATAGTATACTGGTGATAGTGCGATAGTATATAGGGTGATAGTGGTGGTAGTATAGTACTGGGATAGTGGGGGTAGTAAGTATTGGTGATGTGGTGGTAGTGAGTCTGGTATAGTGTTGGTAGTAGTAGTAGTGGTGATAGTGGTGGTAGTAGTAGTCGGGTGATAGTGGGGGTAGTATAGTAGTGGAATAGTACAAGTACGGGGGAGTGAAGTTATGGGTAAAAATAATGTGAAAATTTTTACCAAAAACCCATTTTTTAAAAAGGGGGCCCATTCATTTACATGGGAAAATTAAATATAAAAAAAAATTTTGGATAGGGAATTAGCAAAGGGGGAAGGGAAAAACTTTGTACATACTAAAAATAAAAAAAGGTAAAAAAAGGGTAAACAAAAAAAAAGGGTAAGCAAGAAAAAAAAAAAGGTTAAGAAAAAAAAAAAAAAGGAAAAAAAGCGCAAAAAAGGCAATGAAAAAAAAAAAGGTAAAAGCCCGAAAAAAAGAATGAAAGAAGCATAAATAGGGAAATTTAATGAAAGCAAAAAAAAAAAAGTACTGAACAAAAAATAATCTCCCAGGTAAAGGTTTAAAAGCCTCAATGTGGAATGTCTCGCTCATAAAACAAGTTTTGAATTTTTCCGTGATGGATAAAAATGTAAACGGTTGATCTTCAAACAGAACACTACAAAAATACTTTCCTTTTTATCTTTTATCATACTAGTAATGGGGGTGGGGTAGAGAGTAAAGTTCAGCCATAAAAGCAGAATGATGTAATAACAACAATATCACGACCCTTACCCCAAAAAATTTTCAAAAAATACTACTACTACTACTACTACACACACAAAATACCACAACAATACTACTACTATAAACTACCTTTTTCACTACATTCTATACATTTTTTTTATACTACCACATAAAACTATCTTTTATACTACTATATACTATACTATACTACTATACTACTACTATATAATACTATTTTTACTTTACTACTACCACTTCTATACTACCCCTCAACTACTAAAACTACTACTATACACTACTCTATTCTTTTGACTATCTACTACTACTACACTACTATACTACAATATCCTTCACCGCCTCTTATTTTCGGCGGGTACGCCATAGCCCCCCCTGCTATTGACGTGGCACCAAACCTACAATACCCTAAAAAAAAAACTTTAAACAACACCCCTAAATTTATAAAAACCCACTCTATCCTAACCTTTTCCACCCTTTTCCCACTCTCTACCCTGGGCCCCGAATCGAGGTCAATTTTTTTTCCGTGTTAGAGGGAGGGAGACCGTACCCCCAGACACAGGAGGGGAGACGGGCAGGGGGAAGGAGAGGCGCACCTCATCAGGCGGCGACGGAGCTCCTTGGGGTGCTTCTTTTTCGAATCAGTCAGCTAGTCTTTAGTAGAAGTCCCAGCCTTGGGGGGGGGCGCCAATGTGGGGAAGACCCGGGGCGTGAAGGACCTGGTCGACTTGCGGATCCCATCGCCATAGGCCCCTTTTTTCTCCGCTCGTTCCCGTGGTGGGGCAGCCTCGAAGGGGAGCTCACGAGGGGGGGCGGCCACGGGTCGAAGACGGATGCCAAAAGGTCCCCTGCCCCCCGGTCCAGAAAACCCCGAGCACGATGTCCCCGCGAGCCCAGGGGCATATTTGGTGTCCCGTACCCCAGGGGTTCCCCCCTGAGGCAAAGGGGTTTGGGTCGGTGAGACGTTTGGAACCTCCCCGAGCATGCTGGCTGTGGCCCCTCACCTCGTGGGGAACAACGAATCCCCCTTTTTTTCACGTCATGGGTGGTCTACGTTGTTGGGGGGTCCCACACACAGGGGTTGGGGACCTTTCCCCTGGCCGCCGTACCTCAGAGCAACGGCATCGACAAATTCTTGTTTTTTGAGGGGGAAGCCCTTTGCTCTTNCCCCCTATATAGGTCCCCAAAGCCTTTTCCTTTTGGGTTTTTTTTTCTTTTTTTTTTGGGGGGGTCCCCGGGGGGGGTTTTTCCAAAGGGAAACCCCAAAACCCCGGGGTTTTTTTTAAAATTTAGAGGATTAAGAAAAGAGAGAGAGGAGGAGAGAGAGAGAGAGAGAGAGAGAGAGAAGAGAAGAGAGAGGAAGAGAGAGAAGAGAGAGAGAGAGAGAGAGAGGGAGAGGAGAAGAGAGAGGGGAAGAGAAGGGGGAGAGAGGGGGAGAGAGAGAGAGAAGAAGAGAAGAGGGAGAGAGAGAGAAGAAGGAGGAGAGAGAGAAAGAGAGAGAGAAGGAGAGAGAAGGGGGGGAGAGAGAGAGAGAGAGAGGGGAGAGAGAGAGAGAGAGAGAGGGGAAGAGAGAGAGGAGAAAGAAGAGAGAGAGGGGAGAGAAGAAAAGAGAGAGAGAAAAGGGGAAGAGAGAGGGGAGAGAGAGAGGAAGAGAGAGAAGAGAGAGAGAGAGAAGAGAGAGAGAGAGAGAGAGAGAGAGAGAGAGATAGAGAGAGAGAAGAGGGGAGAAGGGGAGGAGAGAGGAGGATAGAAGGGGAGGAGAGAGAGAGAGAGGAGAGGAGAGAGGAAAAGAGAGGAGAGAAGAGAGAGAGGAGAAGAGAGGAGAGAGAGAGAGAGAGAGAGAAGAGGAAAAAGGGGAGAGAGGGGAGAGGAAAAGGGGAGAGAGAGAGAGAGAGAGGAGAAGGAGAGGAGAGAGAGAGAGAGGAGAGAGAGGGGGGAAGGGGGAGAGGGGGAGAGAAAGAGGGGGGGAGAGGGGGAGGAGAGATAAAGGAAGGGGAGAGAACGAGAAGGGGGAGATAACGGGGGGGAGGGGGGGAAGAGAGAGAGGGGAAGGGGAAGGGGGGAGAGAGGGGGAGGGGAGGGGAGAGGGGGAGGAAAAGAGAAAGAGGGGGGAAAATAAAAGAGAGAGGGGGGAAGGGGGGAGAGAAGGGGAGAAGAGAGGGGGGGGGGAAAGGGGAGGGGAAAAAGAGAGAGGGGAGGGGGGGGGAGAGGGGGGGGGAAGGGGGGAGGGGGGGAGAAGGGGGGAAGAAGGAAGGGGGGGGGGAAAGGGGGGGGGGGGGAGGGGGGGGGGGGGAGAGAGGGGGAGGAGGAGAGGGGGAGAGAGAGAGGAGGGAGAGGAAAAGAGATTTAAAGAGAGAGATAACGAGGGGGGGGGGAAAAGAGAAACGAAGAGGGGAGAGAGAGGGGAGGGGAGATAAAAGAGGGGAGAGGGTAACGAGGGGGAGGAGAGAACGAGAGTGGGGATAACGAGAGGGGGATAACGGAAGGGGAGAAAGGGTAGCGAGAGGGGGGAGAGAGAGGATAAAGAGGAGAAGGGGGAGGATAACGGGGGAAGAGAGATTTTAAAGAGGGGGAGAGGATTAAAAGAAGAATAAAGAGGGGAGGGTAAAAGGAAAAGGAGAGAGGATAGCGAGAGAGAGGGAGAGAAGAAAGAGAGGGGAAAAGATAACAGAAGAAAATAAAAAGGGGGAGAGAGAGAATAAAGGGGCAAAGAAAGGGGGATAATAACTCAGCTAGCTGCTATGTGGAAAGGGAATTTTATTCAATTTAAGGGTTCCCCGGGAACGCCCCTGGCCTTTCCCCCAGCCATGTATTGCCCCCTTTTTTTGCCGGCCGACATCCTTTCCCCGGTTCCGGGGGGGGCAAGGGAAAAAAAACCCCTTTACGAAAAAGGGGGGAAAAAGGCCCAAGGCGGGCCTTGTTTTGTTATGAAATGAAAAATCTACCCAAAGCTACTCACCTGGGCCCATTTTGAAAAGAAAAGGGAAAGGGGGCACGGGTTTTTCTGAGTCCCTAAACCCTTTGCCTCGGGACCCAGGTTTTCGTTTCCCCAAATGGAACGGGCCCGAATTCTTGGGTTTTCCCTTGGCTTTGGGTTTTTGAAAAGTCGCAAATTGGAAAAAGGGGCCCTTTTTAAAAAAGTGAAAAAAAAAAGGAAAAAAGCCAAACTTGGGTGGTCAAAAAGGGGTTTGTAGATCTCTAATGTATTTTTTAGGGGGGAAAAAAAGGGGCTGTAGTAAAATAAACCCGGGGGAAGGGGGGAAAAAAGCCAAACCTGGAATTTATTTTCCGCCCCCGCCCCAAAAATTACGAAAATTTTAGCATCACTACTGGGCTTTTTTTTGGCCACGAAGAAGGGTTTCACAAGGGACTTTTTTTATTTTTTTACTTTTATAAAACTAAACCCCTTTTTTCAAACGTTTTTTTTAATGCCCTTTTTATCTGCAAAATTTTAACCCGTTTTCCCCATTTTGCTTCTTTACGACGACCAGACCGCAGCTGACACCTTTCGGGGGGGGCAAGGGAAAACAAACTTTCCCGATCTTCCAAAAAAAGAATTTGAAAATTTTTTTTTCACGTTTGGCAAGGGAAAAAAATTTTTTTAATCCAAGCCCTCTTCCGAGCTAATATATAAAAGAGACTTGTTTTTTTCTTTAAACCCCTAATTTTCCCCCCCTGAATTCCCCAAAAGGGGGGGCCCACCCCAAATGTTTTGGGTTTTTTTTTAAAAAACTTTCGGGGACCCTTTAAGTAGTAGGGTTTTAGCAAAGGGCCCCCACAACCCGGGTTTTTTTTTTTGTAATTTGTTTTATTTTATTTTAAACCCTAATATTACACAAGGAAAAGAAGGAAAACAAAAATGACACAGGGCCCTTTTCCAAAATAGTCCCTTCTAGGGTTTCCCGAAACATGGATTTAAAAATGTAAAATATTTTAAAGCCCCCACAAAAGGAGAAATCGAAAAAAGAAACGGTTAAAAAAAACTGGCGACTTTTACTTTTACTAATGGAAGGGGGGAAAAAAAAGGGGAAAAAAAAAAATAAAGAAGAAGGAGGAAAAAAAAAGCCCTTTGGTAATTTGGGTTGGTATAAAATAAATAGGTTTTACTCTCTATATATAAGACAAAGTGTGGGAAAAAAAAAAAGGTTTGGCTACATGCGTGTTTTTTTTTTATTTTTTTTTTAAACATATTTTTTTAGAAAAATATAGTTTTAAATTTTTAGGGTTTTTGATAGAAAGTTAAAGACGGAAAAAAATGGGGGATCAAAAAATGAAATTGAAAAGGCTTTTAAAAGGCTGCGGGGGTTTTTTTACTTAGAAATAGGGATAATTTTGATTTTTTTTATTTTTACTTTATTTAGGAAATTAAGGAAAGGGGGATTTATTTTGGGTTTTCAAGGGAAATGTGAAGAGGGGAAAAACCTCTTATCGATGCCAAAATAGAAGCAAAAAAGAAACAAAATAAGGGAAAATAAAAATCTTAGCTACTCGGGGAGGAAAAATGGAGTTTTGAAATATAATACCCCCTTCCCCTGGGTAGGAAGATTTTCTCGTAGCCGAAAGCCGTGGGGGACAACCCCCGATCTATTAAAAAAAGTCAAATGGGTGGGCAAAACCCCCCACTTTTTGGGCCCAAAAGTCCGGGGGATCCTTTTTGGGAGCAAAAAAAAACAAAAAAATGCCCGGGGAAAAAAAAAAAAAAAAAACCCTCGTGTGACCCGGGGGTTAGCCCCCTTTGTTTTTGGGATTTCAGCATCACGCCAAAGGGGCTACATTTATTTTTTTATTCATAAGGAAAAACAAACAAAAAAATTAGACTGATTAAAAAAGAATTTTAAAAAAAAAAACAATTATATTTTATTTTATCCACAAAATATGCCCAAATATTTAAAAAAAATATTTTAAAAAAACAAATCAAATTAAAATTTTCAGGGAGGTTAAAAAAAAATCAAAACAATCATAAATATAAAATAATTGAATTTCCCCAAAAAAAAAGATTTTTTCCGCCCAAAAATTTTTCAAAAAAAATTCCCCCGCCGGAAAATTCAGGGCAGGGGAAACCAGCAACAAAAGGGGTTTTTGGGCCCCGCAACGGGGCGAATTTTCCTCCGAACTTTTGTTTCCCAACCCACCCAAAAACTACCCCAAAACCCCCCCTTTTTGGTCGGTTTTTAAAGTGTTGGGAAGGGCCCCCTGCTGGGTAAGGCGGTAATGCGTCAAACAAGCGCGTCATTTACCACCCCCCCAATGAAAAAATAGTTTTTTTTTAAAATTCTCGACCAATCACAAAAAATTTTGCCCAGACATATTTCCGGGGGAAGGGGAAGGATTTCCCAAAACGCCTCCCCCGCCCTTTGTCCCCGTCATCCCAAAAATTTTTCTCGTTTTTTTTTTCGGGAAAAAAGCCTTTTTCGTTTTTTTTTTTTAAAGGAAATTTTTAAAAGTAAAACAGGGAAAATAAGATGTTAAAAAAAAAATAAGGAGCCTTTGTTGCTAGTGTTTTGGTGTAGAAGGTGCATGTGTGTGTGGGTTTGAAAAAAGTGAATATTTGTGATATGGGGAGGCCCGCGGCAAGGCCTCTCCGTCACTCTGCCATTCGCCATCAGTCACCTCATCATAACATTTTTAAATCACCCTTATTTAAGGTACACACGGTGCTACATTGATTTAGATAATGACAAGTATATATAAACATCTCACCATAATCACTAAGTTGTAAAAAATAACGAGTAATAAGACGTTTAATCCTGCCCAAAACCTACAGTGGCGGAGGAGCTGGCGGCTCCATCGGGCCCCGCCACTCAAAACTTTGAGTAAAAACCCGCAGTTATCCGCCTCACCTGTGCCTTCCTGAAGAAGACAGTCAGCTCCCACGCCTGTGATAGCACCAGGGATCATAGGATTCCACAAGGGGTTCTCGCTCCCCTACTAAATATTACCAAAGACATCTATCTCCCTTCGTGAAGTTGGTGTTGATATCCACCTCACGGGGTTCATGCTGCTGCTGCTGCTGCTCCCCGAAGGCCGCGCTGCCAGACGTAGATGAGTCCCTTGCTTGTATTTCATCTCTTTACTCATATATATGAATAATATCCATCCAAATGCAATCATATGTCTACATTCACCTATAAAAAAGATATTTCATAGCATACCAAGCAATAATGAGCATGTCTGGAGACTTCCGACCTCTGCTAATACCGGTCTTGAGCAGTCGTTGGCCAGTGTGCACGTTAACGACGAAATCGACGAATTTTCCGCGCTGTGGGTTCCGTCGTTGGACTAACGACCAAAAAAAGGTCTTTAAGTGTTTTGTGGCTTCTGGCCCAGAAATACTTCAGTTACTCGCCGGCATTCAGAGGGGAAGGACGCAAAACCGCCGCTCTCCACGCACTCCTATATAAACTACTATACAATAAGTATCGGTAAGTAATGAAGCGTCCTGATTACTTATACATTTCAACTTACTTATTTACTCACTTAGTATCTGATTTATTGTGATTTTTACGCATTTTTTATTCATAATCTACCGTAGATAACACTATTATCAACCTGCACTAATGTCGCCAACCGCCATATATTACGAATTATAGCATCACTACTGATTTGTATGTGCCACTGAAGATGATACACAGTAGTTTACATCATGACTGTATAATCTACCCTGCTTCAGCGTTGTTTTATGCTTTGTATCTGCAAGTATAGACGGTTTCAAATTTCGCTACTGGTTTTTTTTCGGGCGACAACGACGGCGGGAGGACACTCAGAACATAAACACTAGATGACGATCTTGGTAAATTTTCAGATTAACACCAAACTTCCTTTGGTGGACAAAACAATTTTTTTCTGGTGAGTTTTGATGTTTTGAATTAATCTGCTAGCCGTTTCTGTCGCGATTTTTTTTTTTTGGGGGGGGGGGGGAATATAAAAAAATTAACCTAAACCGAACTATACCTATACCTAACATAACATAACATATCCTTTACCTAAAAAATAAAAAATAAAATATTTGCGACAGAAACGGTTAGCAGATTAATTCAAAACATCAAAACTCTCCAGAAAAAAATTATTTCGTCCACCAAAGTTAATTCTGTGTTCATCTGGAATAATACCGCGATCTTAGTGTTGGTCGCCACTCGGGTGATATTTTTGTAATTTGTTCATTTATAGCCATAATATGACACAGATGAAGACACAAAATGACAGACTCTCCAGATAGCCCCTTCTAACTTTCCTGAAATCATGGATGTAGAAATGTAACTATTAACGCCACCAAACGTCTGTACATCGAAAAAATCGTTGTCCTGGCGACTTTAGTGTTATCTACGGTAATCAGTTTTTTTTAGCTTTTTCAAATTTCGTTAATTTTAGTTTTTTCGTTAATTTTCAGATATTTTCGTATTTATTCCTATTTATTATTGATTATTATTTTTATTTGTTTTCTAGTTATTCAAATTTTCTATTATGTCCACAATAATTTATTCATTTTTCTTTGTATTTCCTATCTTTATTTTCTCTCCCTTTCTTTATCAGAAATTTTCGTTCATTCCCTTTTATCAATTTTTTTTTCTCTCTCTCTCTCTCTCTCTCTCTCTCTCTCTCTCTCTCTCTCTCTCTCTCTCTCTCTCTCTCTCTCTCTCTCTCTCTCTCTCTCTCTCTCTCTCTCTCTCTCTCTCTCTCTCTCTCTCTCTCTCTCTCTCTCTCTCTCTCTCTCTCTCTCTCTCTCTCTCTCTCCTGTCAACCGTTGCTAACGAACTTTTTATATAATTTCCCGTAGTGGCTGTTGTAGCGGTTAGAAATACTGCTACTACCACTACTACTACTACTACTACTACTATTACCACCACTACCACTACTACTACTACTTTACTTCTCTTACCACTACCACTACTACTACACTTACCACCACCACTACCACTACTATTACCACTACCACTACTACTACTACTACTACTACTACTACTACTACTACTACTACTACTACTTTACTTCTCTTACCACTACCACTACTACTACTCTTACCACCACCACCACTACTACTACTACTACTACTACTACTACTACTACTACTACTACTACTACTACTACTACTACTACTACTACAACCACCACCACCACCACCACCACCGCCACCACCACCACCACCACCACTACTACTACTTTACTTCTCTTACCACTACCACTACTACTACACTTACCACCGCCACTACTACTACTATTACCACTACTACTACTACTTTACTTCTCTTACCACTACCACTACACTTACCACCACCACTACTACTACTATTACCACTACCACTACCACTACCACTACCACTACCACTACCACTACCACTACTACTACTACTACTACTACTACTACTTTACTTCTCTTACCACTACCACTACTACTACACTTACCACCACCACTACTACTACTATTACCACCACCACTACCACTACCACTACCACTACTACTACCACTTTACTTCTCTTACCACTACCACTGCTACTACACCTACCACCACCACTACTACTACTATTACCACCACCACCACTACTACTACTACACTTACCACCACCACTACTACTACTATTACCACCACCACTACCACTACCACTACCACTACTACTACCACTTTACTTCTCTTACCACTACCACTGCTACTACTCTTACCACCACCGCTATTACTACTATTACTACTACCACTACTACTACTACTTTACTTCTCTTACCACTACCACTACTACTACACTTACCACCACCACTACTACTACTACCACCACCACCACCACCACCACCACCACCACCACCACCACCCACTACTACTACTACTACTTTACTTCTCTTACCAGGGGCATTCTACGTGAAGTGTACACACCCTCCTGACACCTTGGTCACAGAATCGCATGAAATTGACATCATTTGTTGGTTATGATGAATAAAGTTCACATACCAAGTATGAGGCCTATCAGGTCATTGAGGTCATATATATGGGCAGGTCAATTTTGGGTCAAACTGATTGACCCTAAACCTTTGAGAGGTCATAACTTTGGCCAGAATTGACCAATCTGAACAATTTTGGTACCAAAATGCTCAGGAGAAAGAGATCTTTCAAATGAGTGGAAGAATGACATTCCTGGGACAATTTTTGCCATGATGACCCTTTTTTGAACTCTTTGACCTTTGACCCTGGCCAAAGTGCAACTTCGATCCGCCCAATTTTTTTTCTGAAGTTAGCTCTATTTATCCTCCATAGCTCTAGAATCTAGAAAAAATAAAAATGGGATCTCCATGGGTTTTGATAACATGGGTATTTATGTACCACCATAAATGTTAATCGTGCGAGTACTGTCCACCTGTGGATCAACTAAAAGCAAAACTATTTGGATTTTATGAACAGGAGAATGTGGATCTTATGAATTCAAACCAGTGGACGTCAACTGATAGATCTGAGCTGGTAACCATGGTATTATCCCTTGATGATTTCATGGATAGATTTTGTTATCGTGTCGAAACTTTGGTGCGACATGATTTTGCTGCAAAATCACAAGCACAGTACTTGGAAACTGTGAAAAACAATATTGCAGATGGTGAATTTGTAGTAATTGGTGATTTTTCAGAGAACTTTTCATTTGTAATACAAGATGCAGCCCAGGGATATCATTGGAATTTCGCACAGGCGACAATACATCCCTTTGGGTGTTTTATCACATGAAAGATGGAAAACTCTGTCATGACTCATACACCATAATTTCAGAGTGTAACATCCACGATAATATGTCAGTGCATCTATTTCAGCGAATGCTGATAGAGTATCTGAAATCAGTATTCAAAACAGTAAAGAAAATTTACTACTTTTCGGACGGATGTGCTGCACAGTATAAAAACTGTAAATCTTTCCAGAATCTTTGCTGGCTTAAAGAGGAATATGGCATAGAAGCAGAGTGGCATTTTTTTGCCACTAGCCATGGGAAAGGCCCATCAGACGGCGTAGATGGCACCATCAAAAGGGAGGCAACTAAAGAGAGCTTGAGAAGACCCTATGACAAGCAGATTGTATCACCAAGAGATTTGTTTGTATTCGCTGAAACTCTTGGGAATATGAAGTTTGGATATGGAAACTCAAGAGGAATATGAACAGGAGGAAGAACTTTTTGAAAACCAGACCTCCGACCAAAAACTATTCAGGCACACAAAAACTTCATTCGTTCATTCCAATATCAAAGGAGGCTCTCCAAGTTCGCCCATTTAGTCTCTGTGACACTTTTAGATTAGAATCAGTAACAAAAAATATTCATGTCCAGTGTTCAATGGAAAACTTGCAGGCTATGTCACTGTGATTTACGATGGACATTGGTGGCTTGCTTGCATTTCTGAAGCTTTTCCAGAGTCACAAGAAGTGAATGTGAAATTTCTTCAAACCCCCATGGACCCTCTCCAGTTTTTTCTTCCCTGAAATGGAAGATTCTTGTTTTATGGACATCTCTGACATTTTGGTGTCAGTAGAACCAAAAACTGCAACAGGAAGAACCTACACGATTAGCAAGAAGGAGTCTGATGCAACAAAACAAAGTGATGGTTCTGCTCAAATGAGTACCTATGTATGTATTAAACAAATGTTTGTCTAAGTTTTTGTTTAAATTTTTGTCCTAAATAATCTTTTGTCTAATGTTTTGTATTAAATAACATTAATGTAAGACTGAAAAAAGGCAGGGCAGCCTAGGAAGGGGAGAGGTCGTGTTTGGAAAGACTGAAATATGATGGGCTGTGTCAAGATAAATCAAACATTCTCAAAATCACTATTTACGAACACTGTCTGATGTCATAAACGGCCCCAGTAGAGCGACATGACTGAAAAAACCACCCACCTGGTGGTACATAAATGCCCATGGATTCAAAACCCATGGAGATCCATTTTATTTTTCCTGGAGTTATGAAAGATAAATAGAGCTAACTTTCGAAAAAAATTTGGGCGGATCGAAGTTGCACTTTGGCCAGGGTCAAAGATCAAAGAGTTCAAAAAAGGGTCATCATGGCAAAAATTGTCCCAAGAATGTCATTCTTCCACTCATTTGAAAGATCTCTTTCTCCTGAGCATTTTGGTACCAAAATCGTTCAGATTGGTCAATTCTGGCCAAAGTTATGACCTCTCAAAAGTTTAGGGTCAATCAGTTTGACCCAAAATTGACCTGGCCATAAAAATGGTCATGGGTGACCCAGAGCCATAAAAATGGGTATTTGATGTTATCTCACCAGACCCAACTTGCATGCAAAAAACCATCAAAATCCATGACCTAGTGTCGAGATTTTGCCAAATAGTGTGTACACTTCACGTAGAATGCCCCACCACTACCACTGCTACTACACTTACCACCACCACTACTACTACTATTACCACCACCACTACCACTACCACTACTACTACTACTTTACTTCTCTTACCACTACCACTACTACTACACTTACCACCACCACTACTACTACTATTACCACCACCACTACCACTACCACTACCACTACTACTACTACTTTACTTCTTTTCACTACCACGCTACTACACCTACCACCACTACTACTACATTACCACCACCACCATACCACTACCAATAATCTACTACNATCATCAACCAACTGTACGCCACCCGCCCCAATTCCAACCACCCAGACCGGAACACCCCCCAGCCCGACAAATGCTCACCTCCCCCCCCCCCGCCCGCCCCCAACAATTGAGAACGGACTAACTACTAACCCCGGCCCGCTGCCCTTGGCAAAAAGTTAAACTAAAAAAAGGTTCACTTTTACGGACACCACAACACTGAACCCAGGTGTTTTTTTTAACTTAACCTCCTTGCCGGGACCCTTTTTGGGGGGCGCTTTTTGGGCCCCTCCCCCCCCTAACCGGGCTTCTTTTCACAGGGTAAATCAATAGAAAATCTTATAATAAGTGGTAAGGTATTTTAAATTAGGGAGGTTCCCCTGGAATAAAGAAAAAATCCGTATAAACTTTAACAACGTTTTATGGGGACAACAATTTTTTCACCCTTTATCTTCCAAGTTTGGAACAATTCATTCGAAGTTTGGGTACGGCATTGATGCCTGGGCCATACTGGGGGGTCAAAAAATTTTTTTTTTTTGTTTCAATTTGGGTCGTACATTTTTCGCTAAATAAAATGTTCCCCCGTTGAAATTTTTTGATGGGGAATGGGGTCCACATCTGCTGGGAGGCGGGACACACCTTTAAACAGCTAATGGTGAAGGTTTTTGTGGTCAAAATTGGGCCCCAACATTTTTTTAATTTTCCTCCATTTTCAAATTCAAAAACGCTCCCTACCTTTCCCCCGGTCCAAGTTCCCCCTCGCATATTAGGGGGTTCCCTCCCGGTGGTGCTTTCCCGGGCCTCATCCAATATAAAAGGGCTAATGAAACCAGGTCGGGTCCAAACGCTCGTCCCCCTCGGTTTGGAAAAGGGGGAAGTCCACTCAGGCCGCCAAAGAACAATCTACGGCCTCGTGGAAACCCAGGTTGGGCAGCGCGACCTTTTCCGAAAATTTCCCAAGCAAAAAACATTAAAATTCCAAAAAGGAATTTTAACTAATTAAAGGTCTGTAAACTACTTTTGTTTCCCAGGAATTCTAAAATTTTTTTTTTCGTTTTGGCCTGGGTGTTTTTGGGCCTCTGCCCCGGGCGTTTGGTGGCAGGCCCCTCCCCGCCTTGCCAGCCACACACCTTTTGCCCCAGCCCACATAGGTGTTCACTCAAAATCCTGAAGATAAACAAAAATGCATAGACTTCGTCAGGATTATGAATTAATAGATGCAAGTGTCTGGTGACCCTCCATCCCCAAGGATACACTGAACTCGCCTTTGCTCCCTTAAATAGGGAAAACCTGGCCCCACAAATTTAGTTGAACTTATTATTAGTCCTTGAAAAAAGGGTTTGGGGGGGGCCACCAGGGGGTGAAATCCTTGACTTTTCTTTAAAACGGGAGAGAGGCCAAAGCGAAAGCTTATCCCTCTACAGCTTGGGGGGGCCTGAATTTTTTTTTGGTTGTTGTTAATCAAGGCATTTTGTTTAGGGGGCCAATTTTTGAGGGCCCTCCCCATGGGCCCATATGAAGGCCATATTGCACTAAATTGATACCCTAATGGCAAAACAATATAAGAAGCTTACGTATACAAAACATTTGTCTATTGGGCAAATGTTTTTTATACATATTCAGATATGTAAGCCTACTGGGACAAAAGGGTGGTGGGGGCCATGGCCGAGTGCCCCCCCCCCCCCCACCCCCCGCCTTCCTTCCTATATACGCCACTGGCCACAATACTGCTGTGGCGCTGGTCTTTTGGTTTGTTGGTTTATCTTAGCTTCAGGACAGAATAGTAGTATAGTAGGCTAAGTTTTCAATGTCCGCAGTTGTATTTTAAACACTGTACCCAGCTGTAATACAATTGTTCCCTGCCAGGTGGAGCTGAGCGCCGTGGCCGACCGGGTAGTGTACACGGATGTCGCGGAGCCGCAGATGATTGGCGGCGGAGTGACTCTGAGTGCCGTGCACGTGGCCCCGGCAAAAAGTGGTGGTGGATGGGCAAATTCAACCACGGGTGGGTGGGAAACCTGAAAGCACCTGGACGGCCCAAACACCGGTGGGAAAACCCACGGGGAGACTTTCGTCCCCCTCCCAAGGTGGAGTCCCACGGGACGCCCCCCCTCACAGGGAATGAATGATCCTGCTACTTAGTTACTCTTTTGACTATTCTGTGCATTGGTAAGAATATCCAGCCACAAACCTACATTTAAATAGTCCCCCCTTTTGTCTTTCATTATTTCCAATGAAAAACACATATTGCAATCAAATGGGCATTTTAGATATCTGGGAGCTGGAGGGTATTACTCCAGGAACGTGGGCAGAAAAAATTATACCTCCCAAAATTGGTTTTTTTCCTGGTTTTTGAAAGTTTTTTTTTTTTTTTTTTTTTCTTTAGCAAATAACTTATCTTTTCAAGATCTTTCTACATTCTGCTACTCTACCTCTTTATCGGATCTTTTGCTGTCGTGGTAGATAGTCTGTTCTCAGTCTGTTAGAGGTGGAGTTTATGAGGCTCTGTGCCATTACTCACATGCTTCCAAACACTCGTCCATTGTCTTTTTTTTATATCCATCTAGCTTTCATGCAATCGGAGCTTCCGTAAGAAGGGAGTATAACAAAAGGTGAGAAACTTTATCAACCCCAATCTCTCTAAACCCATTTTCAAAGGGAAATGACATTTAGAGGACTGTTTGGTTTGTCTGCATTATTATGGTTTCGTGAATGGCTCCCTACATCAGTCTGTTCCTTTTCTCCCCGGCAGGTCCAGTAAGGTACATGACATCCTTGAGGGTGACTGGCAACCTCCGCGCACCCTTCATTAACGGGCTGGAGTGGCGCCACGTGCTGGACCGACAGTCTCCCGACAAACCGGTCCTTTCTACCTTCACCTTCACTTCGGCATTCGTCTCGCAGGCCATCATTTGTGACAATATCAACGGTCTGGACCTCAGCGAGGACGGTCCCGTGGCTGGTTGACAACGAACCGCAAAACCATTTTACGGTGAGGCTTTGTCAATAACTTTTGCTTGTGTGGAAGCGTTTAATGGGGTGCAAGCCCAGATAGTTGTTTTTTCCCGCCATTCCAGGCGGACACCACCATCATCAATGCTTGAGCGGATTGATGTTTAGTTTTTGTCAGGCGGAATGGTAGGTATGTTAGCCTAAGGGAAAGCTTGCAAAGTTTTATTTCCTACTTTTTCATACCGAAAGAGCAAAGCATCTCCATCCATGATACAGTTAGTATTAACTTTACCTTTGAATATGATTTTTCTGAAACTGGATGTAGAAAGCCTCAGTCTTGAAATACTAGTACTATATGTGATGGTAGCTGTTGGAGTTTGCTTGTACACACACAAGCATAAGTGATTGTTAATTAGGGTACTGGTGGAATGTAGCTAATTTATAGAAATGTGAGCTCACATTGGCGCTGTTCAGATGACACTGTGGTTGCACAAGCTGAGAAGGAACAGCGTTGAGGATTAGCTCTGCATACAAAAATGACCAATGCCCAGGAGTATCAAAGTATTAGAATGTTACGAGAATGAAACTAATCTGCTAATGCTGGAATATTTAACAATGCGCTCACTGTGCGGTAAACCTGGCCCCCCAGCCGAACCCCCCATTTAAAACAAGGAACTTACCCTATGATAGGTCAACGAGGAGTGGTCCTGTTAAGCATACACAAAACATAAAGAATATAATATGCCACATAACATTATTTACTGTTTTCTGTTAACTTGGGAGTAAGTTGTAAAATCAGGTTCTTAAGTAAGAATTTTGACAAGCAAACTCAAGTAGAAATTGCGATGCTTTTGCCTGACTGTTTGTAGCTTCTCATAAAGCACGCATTCTAGGGTCGTGTAGGATATTAAAAATCATATTGAAACAGCAAGGGCCATGAAATGATAATGCATAGCAAGGTGAAACGTTTTATACATGTGCACATTAGATGCTTCAAAGTAATGTTACTGAGACTAGTTGCATTTCGCTGTGATAGCTACTCTTCTTGCCTAATTATAACCCAAAAAGTAAAAGGAGGTCTGCTGCAGTGTGACACCCGTGAGGTAACTTTTCCAGTCAGGAGAGTTGCCGAATGATCAAATCTGTGAAAACACACTTTATATAGTGACATGATACTTTAAGGCAAGTGTACAGGTTGTGTTAGTTTGCAGCAGCCTCATTAGCTGATTGAAAACTATCTGTTTGTAATTTCGCCACAGCTATTTTAACTTAAAATAAAGAGTTGTGAATTTTAGTAATTTACATATTTATCTTTAGTTGCGTTCTTTAGTAGTTAAAACTGTTATCACAACCTTAGTTGACTTAAAATACATTAAGCAAACTGGCCACATGATTCATGTACTTGATTAATCTTTCTAATCAAGGACACTTGTTACTACTGCATGGCATCCAGACCCCCCTGCCTTACCAAATCATGTATGGCATGGCAAATGAACACTGTCCCGTGGCCACAGTGCTACACTAATTCACGACAGCATCCCGCGACGCCTTCCCTCCTCCCCTGAGCCTCTCTGGCACCTCGACGGCTTCCTCCTGATGGCCACCACCGTGTTCATGAGACGGTGTTCATGAAGTATCAGGGTGATCCGCCATGGTGTGTGCCGCTGTTCTGACGAAAGCCTCCCCTCCACAGGTCGGGTGAGGTTTACGAAGAGCGTGACAGTGACGGGAGCTGCAGGTGTACTGGTGGACGAGGGCGTCACCGTCAATAACGTGGACATCTCCCACCTGCTTGACAAAGTTGCCGACATCAGGGTGTTGATGGTGCCTGAGCCCGTCACCTTCAGCGAGCCCCTCACGGTAGGTGGGGGGAAGGGCGAACTGTGCGTCAAGTGTGACATGACTGCTTGCTGCCGGTGCCCTCCTTGACGACTGGAGTCTTGTGATGTGAAATGTAGACTTTTTTGTGTGTGTGACTGTGGTGGTGTGTGTGTGTGTGACTATGTAAGGATGAGGCAGTGTGTGTATGAGACGAGAGTTTGTGTATGGGAAAAATAATGAGAGAAAGAGAAACACAGACGGACTGAGTATAGGGGGGCGTGTGGCATGCGGGACGTGCATGTGCTTCGGAGCTCCGGAAGGGTTTGTGGTTATGGACGCTTTAATGCACATGATATTCGGAGTCTTAATTGAAATGTGTGTCTTTGTTATCATGTGTATTTTCTTATAATGTCTCCATTACCTCCTGCCCCACAGTGCTCAGGAGACATCACCGCCGTGAACATCAATGGTCTGCCTCTGGAGGGTATTGAGAACCGATACTGGCGGCAGTCTGTTCCTCAGGTGGTGGACGTGCCCGTCAGGCTGGGCCGGGCCGAGTTCCTGTGAGTGACCATCGGGGAGATCGGGAGGGAATGACTGGTGGAGCTGGGAGTTGGGAGTTGGGGCATTGGGGGCATTGGCAGGGAGTGGGTGGGGAGAGTTGGGGGTTTAGGGAAAGGGGGAATGGCAACGGCAAGTTTTGTAGGAATTTGGGAGCAGGAGGGAAAGGACAAGGGAAAGGGGATGAAATTTTTTTTATTGTTTTTGGTGGGTTTTAAAGGATGAAAGAACCCCACTTTGGGGAAATGCATGGCAGGCGCGAATGTTTCCCACACATAAAGACTGGTGCATAAATAGTAGTCAATGAGGAGCCCAAGGTTGAGTTTTCCCTTCACTGTGTGGTTTAGACACTAGTCAATCACCTGCCGCGATTCCTCTGGAAAGTGTCAACTTTACTGTCAAGAGCAGCACGAGTCTCCCTCTGCGTTATCATGTCAATTCCTGTTTCCTTCCCAGTTTCTTCCTTGTTTGTGGACTGCCATAGTAATGCAATATTTTCCAGTTGATCATTCATATGAATAATCGGTCTTTATTTTATGAAAATATAGGGCCCAGTTATACCCCACTGTAATCTAGGAGTGAAGAGGACAAAGTTGAGAAGTAGAATTGGCCTGGGAAAATGGGGAGAAAAAACTCCCATTAATGGAGTTTGTACTGGGTAGTGGTTGGGTCCTGCACGTACTCCTTTGCCACCAGGGAGGGCGGGGGACGGGCAAGCCAGCCTGAAAATGGGCCTCCCAGATGAACAGACTTCCTCACGTACAACACAGCGCAGCAAATATCTGGCACTTATGAGTTCACGGTGAGTCTCATAGGGCGGAGGGTGTTGAGGGCATTGTTTGAAGCCTTGATAGCGGGCAATCTCTTATCCTCAGCTTTTTTATGATTTCAATGTTGAAGTTTTAATTCCATATCTATTAACATTTAACATGGTCTTGATGTAGATAGTCTTAATCGAAAAGATAACAGTTTCCGTAATTTTTTTTTTTTTGGTATTTTTTGTGGTGATTTCGGGAAGCCCGTGGGGGGGGGGTGACGGGGCCAACCTGCCAAGCTGGGGGCGTGGGAACGGCCCACCGTGAAACGGAAGGTGGAAACGTTTGTGGGCGCTTCAAACAGAAACAGCCCCCCCCTCGGCCTGTACGGGGGAATCAGAGAACCAATCCCACGGGAAACAAAAATGGGTGGGGTGACGCTGCCCCCATTTGTATATTTGGAATGCAATTATACGGAAAGGTAGCAGGCAGTCAATTGTGTGGAAGATTTTTATTTAAATGGTTGATGTAAGGTGGCCCTGAGTATCAATGACATTAATAAGAAGAAAAAAGAAAAACTTGGACCAAACTTTCACAAACCGCTTTTTTAATGGGTCCAGTTACACACTTTTATTTTTTTCCACAATGAAGCCCATTTAATAATTCCCGTAGCGCTTATATCATGGTCTCGGCCTCCCCACGCCCACCACAGTGGGGGGCGGGCCCCGGTCACACGTGTGGGGGCGGCCTGGGGGAACCCTGTTCCCGGCCCCCACAAAAAGGTTTTGGGGAACCCCGGGGGCCCAGAGGACTTACCTCCACCCTGGGAGACCCGCACCCCCTGCAAGCCACAGGGTGAGGCTCGGCGTCCCGCCAAGCGGCCCACCCCGGGGTAGACCCAATTTTGAAAATCAAACAATGGCCTTAAGTAGTAAATTCACAAGGTCCCATCCCTTGGTATTAATGAGACCGTTTGTTTAGTTATGAAAGAACATTTTTTTTTTTTTAAAAATTTTAACCTTTATACTTTTTAGAACCTATTAAAAAAATAAAGCCAAGGAGTGAAAGCAAAGGTTTAGTCTCCCTATCGAAAGTGTTCCTGGTTTTTTTTTTTTCTCGGTTAAACCGGTGGGTCCCCATCGGTGAGAGTAGTCGAGTAGCCAAGGACGGACGGCTGGGAGTGCTTGGTGTGCTTACATGAACTAAGTAATATCTAACAAAATGCCCGAATTAAAATTAAAGTTTATACTGAGTAGATATATGTAAATGTAGTAAAATCAAAATCGGTGCTAATTAAGATTGAGGGCCAGTCCCCTTTTTGAAAACGATTGAACCGAGGGGGGGCTAGAAGTAATAGGGTTGGGCTTGGTGATTTTATTTAGCCCTTCCCAAGACACCGTCCCCCCCCTGGCATTTACTCGGCTTTTGGGGTGGCCCGGGCCCGTGGTCACAGTGTGGGACGCTGGGCTAAAACTCTTTTATAATACCACCAAAAACATTCCCCTAACCATCCCTTTAAAACAAACCACTACCACAACCCAAACTTTTTCCACCATCATCCATTCCCAACCACGACCTTTTCAACTTCAAACCCCCCATGCCAAACCACTTTTCAACCACCACAACCCCCTTCCAACCACTACGTACCACCACCACTTCAACCACTACTTTTTACAAACCCCCACCACTTCTAACCACTACCGTTTACCACCCACCCACTTTCAACCAACTTACGTAACCACCCCCACCCACTTTCAAACCACTACGTACCACCACCACTTCAACCACTACGTACCACCACCACCACTTCAACCACTACGTACCACCCACACTTTCCAAACCCACTAACGTAACCCCACCAACTTCCAAAACCAACCCTACGTACCACCACCCACTTCAACAACCAAGAAAATTGACCACCACCACTTCAACCACTACGTACCACCACCACTTCAACCACTACGTACCACCACCACTTCAACCACTACGTACCACCACCACTTTCAACCACTAACGTAAAAACCACCCCACCACTTCCAAACCACCACCACTTCAAACCAACCACCACCTTCCAACCACCCACCACCAAACCCACACTTTCAAACCACCATTTAACAAACCACCCACCACTTCAACCACTACCTAACCCCACCACCCAAACCCCCACTTTTCAACCACAAATACCAACCCACTTCCCACCACTAAACCTAACCCAACCACCACTTCAAACCACTTTAAAACCACCCACCACTTCAAACACCACTTAAACCACCCCACCCAACAAAACCTTCCAACCACTAACTACCCAACCCCAATTTTCAACCACCAACCCACCCCACTTCCCCACCCTCTTTCCCACCCACTTCCCAACCAACTACCAACCACACCAACCCAACCACCCAAACCACCACTTCAAAAACCACCACCCCACACCCACTTTCAACCAACCCCACCACCCACACCCACCACACTTCAAAAACCCACCAACTTCAAACAACCAACCCCAACTTCAAAAACAAACCACCACCACCACCCACCCACTTTCCAACCATCACCACTTCCCCACCCAACCCCTTTTCCCCCCCTCCCCACCACCACTTCCACCAACCCACCAACCCCAACTTTTCAACCACACCACTTCAAATTCTACTACAACCACACCACTTCAAAACTACTCACCAATCACCACCCCCTAAACTACTAAACCAACCCCCAAAACCACTTAAATTATTCACCACTTACTTAACAAACATCCGGCCAAAAAAATAATTTCTATGCCACCAAATAATGTTAGGAAACGTTAATTTTTTCCTTTTTAAAATTCAATTTTTTCCCTTTCTCTATTCATAAAATTGCCCAACAATAACCAATTACAAAAATAAACCCAATACTTTACCATACCATTTTTTACCATAACTTTACACCGGGATAAAAATACATATGGTTTAAGCGCTTTTTTAAGACTCCCCCACAATTAATCGTAAATCGGGTGGGCATAAATGCCTTTATAATGGTTTTTATAGATAATCTACCTGTCCAGTCCCTTTTTTTGGGGCAGCGAATTAGGGAACTTTTTTTCCTCTGAAACTTAAAAATAAACGGAAAACAACCCCAGCTTTCCTTCTTTCCAGTGAAATTATTTGTATGAGCCAGTGAGGTCTTGGTGCCACGGGGGCTTTCCCCCTTCTTTTCCCCCAGTCCCAGCTGACATTTCCCCATAGGCAAAACGGTTACCCCCACCCCAGATGGACCCTGGCAAGGGGAATCTGAGTGTGAACCCTCCCCTCCAAGGGGGGCCTGCAGGTTGAGGGTGGTGGGCCCCGCAAAACCTGGTTTTTAAGGGACCAGGACGCCCCAACAAATCCCGGGGGGCCCACCACACCCTTTAAAAACCTGGGCCCCAGAAGGGTCACAGGTAAATAGGTTTAATCCCCTCCCTCTAGTCTCCCCCCCTCAATTTTCTTCTCCTTACCCAGTCCCCCCTCCCAACTTTCCTTTCTCCATCCGGGGGGGCCCCCTCCCCTTTCCCCAAATTCCCTTCTCAGCATTTTTTTTTTCTCCTCCCCCACACCCTACTTTTTCCTAGCTCCATTTCTTGCCCTTCTTTCCTTTCCTTCCTCACTCTTTTGTTTTTCCCTACCATCTTTTTCCTTCCCCCTACATTAGCAATTTAAAGGGGTTAGATAAAAATTTTGAATTCATTGTTTTTTTTTTGGAAATTTTTTTTTGTTCATGGGGGAATTTTTCCCCCACAGCTTTCCAAAACAACTTGGAGCTTGACAGAAAATTATTTGTTTTGATGTGGTAACAGTTGTCATATCCAACCTCATTCCCTAACCCTTGTGGGCAACATTCTTCCCATTACATCCTCCAACTTATTTATTCAACATTTCTCACACCGATTTTTTTTCCGGCCTACTCCTTTCCCCCCCGTTCCCTCCTAACCTTAAAAGCAAACAACTTGGTTTATTCCCCCTTTGCCAGTAATTCCCCCTCCAACGCCCCAGGTTGGTTTTTCCCCTGGACGGAGTTGGACCTTGATAGTTTTTTTTGTTGCTGTCCCGCGGGCGCTGCTCAAGAGTCTCCTTCCACCCGGGGAAACCTTCCAGGAAGTGGAACGGGCCACCACCTGCGCGTCCCAACCGGCTTCCGGTCCACTTCTACTTTCGCTCACCATTCACCACTCCCTGGCCCAACGGACAAAGCACTTCACCACACTCAACCTCGAAAAACGTGGAGTGGTTTGGGGTTTTTCGGGAAAGAAGCGTCGTTGACCTGTACCATTGTAAATTGTTTTTAGTTTTAAATTTTGGTGAGTTTAGGTGGTTTTTAGGGTGGTGAAAAATTAGTGGTGGCCATGGTGGGAGTAAAACCATACTGCTTCAAAACCCATGTATGAACGTAGCGACTGGCCACGTTTACTGGCTTCCTGACCTCAACCTCTCTAAGGTTGGTTGGCCGAGGGAGTAACGCCGGGCGTCCATCCGGGGGCACCAAAGACCTTCCCTGGGAACCGGTTGGACGGTTGGGCCTCCGGCCCCATTCTGCCACGCCCGGCCCCTCCCATCAAACGGCCCCACCGGCCCTACACAAGAGTTTTTTGCGAGTTAGAGTGTTTTTACCAAGAACGGGGCGGACCAGACCATCCACCGCCCACTACACTTTTCGCCCTCTGCTGACATTGGTAATGCAGCAGAGAATCTGATTAACTATCCCGTGGACTCATTTTTCGATTTCAAACTTTAAATTCCATTGACATTTTTTTTTTAATGCTCATTTGAACTTTTGTTCCAATTGTTGGAAAACACTTTTACACCACCACCAACAGACCACCTGTCCACGCCCACCCATCCAAACAAACATCACCCTGAAGCCCAAGTGGGTTGCTGGTTTTGACGCCCCGGGCTATCCTGGCCGGCACCACCACCTTCCCACTTTCCCTGGCGCCACTCCACCACCAAGGGTCCCAACCCCCCCTCACCCTCCCCGCCTCCACCCCCTCTCCCTCCACGCCCCCGGGCGTGCGATTGTGACCCCCCCGGGTGAGGTTGAAGTGAGGTGGGAATGTGGCCTAGCTTGTACCTTGGGGTGTATGGTGAATATATACTACCTGTAGATTGTATTGAAAAGTGTTTTTCAATGCTTTGGTAGCCTAGGGCAAAAACCAGTTGTTAGTGGGGGTGGGGGTGGGGGCAAACAATGTTTTTACAGGGCACAAACACCACCACCCAACGAAAGGATTACACACAAGTTTGATTTAAAGGTTGGTGTTTTGGTTGCTATAGTCCATCAGCCCTTCGAGTAAAAAACCTTATTAGTAAACTGGGCATAAAGGGAAACAAAATAAATTTTAATAGCACCACCATCACTTAAATTTAGGAATGCGCATTGGGGTCCAGGTCTTTTTACGATTTTGTACCCCCGCTGTTGTGGTCACAGTCACCCCACCTGACTGGACGACGGGCCCCCCCCCTTTGACTCACTGGAGAGGCCAAAAAGAGGGTGAAAAATTCCCTTGAACCAATTGTTTACTGTTCGGTGTTTTATACCAAGCCCCCCTTCCCTTGCCCTGGACACTGACCAGGGCTCCACCCTCTATTCTCCCTCCACCAGCCTTGACCCCAACATGAGCCTGGAGCGGAGCCACCAGCGACGATGCGCCCAGCCTTGGCCACGTGCCACGGCCCCCCCTCGCTGGCGGACCAATCCTAAGAAAAAACACCTGGGTACGTCCCCCCAACGGGAAAACAGTAGGACGCCCCCCCCCGGGGCACCAAGTGGGGGGTTGTTTTTTGGGGGAATTGTGGCCGTGTTGGAAGCAGCCTGGACACCCGTTTTTTCACCTAACTTTTCCCCTTTTCCCACTCCGCTCCCCTTCCGTTTTTCCCTGAAAAGTCTTACAAAAACAGACTATACAACGGTGTGTATGTGGAGGACAAAGAAAGGGAACCGAAGATGGGATGAAACTAATGTAAAGGGTGGGGGGCAAAAGACCCTAACTCCTTACTGGGGACTTTGGCCTACTCCGTGCCCCGACCGCCAACCCCCGCGGCCCCCCCCCTGGGGGACCCAGTAGAAAGGCCAGTTTTTGGCGATCCCATGCCTTTATAGAACATCAACCCCTATTTACCCTTTCCTAAGGTTTATACAGTATATTAAGTGAATAACCCGGTTAATCCTTTACCGGGGTAAACTTGTTGTTTTCTATACTATTATCAATAAAAAAACTGTAAAAAAATCCCACTAAAAGAAACATGCCATTATGAGGTGAACGAAAAAGAATGCCCCAAAATGACCCCTTTACTAATATACTTACTCTTCGCCATTTTTTAAGTATTTTTGGCGAGACACAAATTTTAAGATGACTAAGCGAAAATAAGCAAGAAAGCGGTTTTTTTTTCATTAAGGCGTTTCTAATGTGGATATATTTTCGTGTTTTTCAAAAAATGATAAAAATGAAAATTTACCACCCGATAGGCCCCTAAATTAGCGTTTTTGTAACTAAAAAAAATAACAATCCATCAATCGATCGGGCACAAGTAACAAAAATTGGGTTTTTCCCATGAATCAGTATACTATGGCCCAATATCCAAGTTATAAATGGAATTAACACTGTTATCCTTCGTGAAAAAAATGGTGGTGGTTTCTATTAATTATTTAATCAATAAAACAAACTTGTAAAAATATTTACACTAAAAGGAAAATTTCCCAATTTTATGAGACCTCCCTGAAAAGAAATTATGCCCAACATGAATAACTTAAATATTCCACTTAAAACCCATCCATACGCAATTTTTTTGAAATATTTGGGGCCGTGCAGACTTTTTTACATGCCCCAACATAAATCCAAATTTAGAAGCGACGGGGAATTTAATTAGCTTTTTCCATTGGCAATACTTTTCCCATTTTTCTTGATAAAATTAAATTAAGAAACTGCAAGTAAAATTTACAGTCGTTAAAAAACTTAAATAATAACAATCATCCCTCGGGTAAGATTATTCCCGAAATAGATTTTAATTTTAATATTTAAAAGTATATAACAAAGGGCTAAAATTTATAAATGCAAACTGGTTTTTTTTTTTTAATGATTCCATTTTCCAATCCAGAAAAACGAAATTATAAGCCATGGGGAAAGCTAATGGAACAAATCCGACCTTCCTTTCTATTTTCTATCGCTTTTAACCTCCAAAAACCAAATGTTATTTTTCCCTCGTAAAAATAGTTACAATGCGGATGAGTTTCCAAGTGAATATTAAGTTTCATGCCCCATATTTATCACCTTTAACTTCTCGTCAAAAATGGCAAAATGTTCTTTAATTTGGCAAATTTTAAGTTTTTTAAATTTGATAATATATAGAAACAAAGCTTTTTTTTACGAAGATAAACGGTTTAATAAATCATATAAAACCCCCTGGGAATAAACCATAAGGAAAGGTAAAAGACGAGGGTTTTGTTGTTTTCCATCCCCCCCACCCGGAAAATGGCAAAAGGACAATCCGGACACAAAAAAACTGGCCTCCACTGGAACAATAGGCCCCCCCCAAAAATGGAAAGTAGCAAAAGGTTCCCCAGTTATACCGTAGTCTTTGGGTAGGGACCTGATTATAGAGGGGAGGGAGGGGAAGGAAAAAATAGGCCGAATGAAAGAAGGAGACCTCAAGGAAACAAAGGAATTAATTGTTTTTTCTTTTTCAATCATTATCCCTGCCAGTCCCCCCCCCCCCCCCTTGTTTTCATCCCCCTCCCACGTTCACCTGGTAACACCCCCATGCCAAACTCCTTTCCAAACCTGCCCTCCCTTCTCCACCAAAGGTGGCCCTGTTGGAAAAGTTTCCTGTCCCCTCCCCTGTGCCCAGAATCGACTACCAAGAACATGGCCCCCCCTAAAACAAAAACCATCCCACAAATTTGTGGACGGTCCCATGAAACAAAATGTTTCCGCGCACCAGCCAATGCGCCAGGACAACGAAGGACGATGTGGGTGTAAGGAGTGCTGCTTTGCCCCCTCCCTTCCTTAAAAAACTTGTTTGCCACCTGGAACAAACCTACCACTACCATAATAACTAATTAGAAACTGACCACCTAACTTCTAACTAAACTGCTTTCGTTTGTGTTTTTACTAGAAATAACAGCTAACCAGCCCCTATTACTGCCAACCCATCAATTTTTGTTTGCCCTAATCCCAATACAAAACAACTTAAAACCGTGGACTACCTACCCACTATTAAACTATGGTATTAAACGTAAAAAGCCGAACCCAACTAAAAACTACTAATTTGCATAAAATAAATGCTCTCAATACACTACAAGTTATTACGTGACCCATTTCCTAACTACTTTGCCTGCCTTAGTATTGCTATTACTACTCACTAACTAGTAATGTTGCCTGCTGCTTGTTAACCTAACTAGTTAACTATTTGCTTGTTTTGCTTAGCTACTATTTAAGTAAGTAAATTGCCCTGCTTGCCTGGCTTTAACCCTACCTAACTATTATTTGCTTTGCTTAACTACTAGTAAAATTGGCCTTGCTAAAATACTACCTAATTACTACCTATTTACTACTACCTACCCACCTGTATTCATTACTAAACTACACTCTTACTACTAACCTACTTGTATAAACGGTCTACCGGGGGGGGGCAAACCTGGCAAAAAGTCCCTACACACCCTTCCTCCTCTGGGCTGATTTTCCTACACTTTTTAACATTAACCTTTACTTTCCTTTCTTTACAACAAACCCACTTTATCTTCCTTTCCTCCCTTCTCCCCAACTTCCTACAACTTCCCTAGCGAAACGCTTTATTCCCCCCCACCTTCCCTTGTTTCTTCCCCACGCCCCATAAACTAATTCACTACTACATCGTCCTTCTATCTCAATGCCAGTTGTTTTTGCCCCCTACTATTCCCCCCCTACCCCCCCTTATTATCTGCATCACTTCCAGTTTTCCCATTCCTTCCCCAGTTTTTTCCCATTTCGGTGCCCCCCTACCCACCCTCCCCAACTGTCCACCCATACTTTTTTGTTTTTTTGGGTCCCCCCCCTCCCCCGCAGTACGATTACATATGTTTGACCTTTGAGTTTCGTCATCCAGGCAATCAAAAGTTCAGCGTCTTCCTGGTGACAGGGGTTTACTTGGCCGGGCCCCGGGGGGCCCCTACCAGGCGCGGGGGGCCTGTTCCCTGGTTGGGCGGGGTTGAAAAACCGTGTCCCCGAGGGTGGCGGGCGAAAGGCGGGGTGCGGGGAATCTGGGGGGACAAACCATAGTACCCCCCGAATTACTGGGGGGCAAACCAAATTAACCCGTCCGCCCACGTTTTTTCCCTCGGCCTCATGACACCCTGATTTTGTGTTTACGGTGAGTTGGGTGGGAGGCCCCTTGTGGGGTTTGTGGGAAGGGGATGTTAAGGGTTGGGTTGTTCTGTGTATTTTGGCTAATGGAGGTAAGGGTGGTGGTTGTGGGTTGGGGTGGTAGGAAAAAATTTTCATTTGCCGAGGGTTGGGCCTTGAGTTCCCTTGCGGTTGATGGGGTGGTTTTTTGATGTTTGGGTTAAATAAGGTTGGGATGGTTTAGGGTGGAAAACATTGTGGGAAAGTGGTGGTGGACGCATTGGGGAGGGATCCTGGGGCAGCTTTTTTCCCTTCCCCCCCGTGGCTCGTGCAAGGCATTCCCCCAGTAAATGTGATAAGTCAGTGAATAAACACTTACTTGGAAGACTTACAAGCCCATTTTGTGAGGCCACGTCCCCCCCTTTAGCTATTACCCCGCCACCCACCCCATCGGGCTCCCCTCAACAACTAAACCTGCCTTTTGGGCGGAAAAAAGAGTGGTAAAAGTCGGGGGACCCCACAAGTACTACATGGAGGTGGCCCTCCAGTGCACAGGGGCAACAGGTATATAACGGGGGGGCACCCAATAAGTTTTTTTTACATATTAGGATAATATAAGATTGGATAGAAATGATAAATCCGGATAATGTTGTGGGTTACTGCAATCTAATGTAGATACAATATGTTTTGCATAATGGTTATTACAGATCCATTTCATGTAGTTATAATTTTGAGCTTAACACTATTTGGGGGCCTTAATTTTCTTTTCAAGTGGGCCCTTCAACCAATTTTATAGTTTCTTCAAAATGGGAGAAGTATAAAACCCGCCCCTAAAAATGGGGGGGAAAGTGCCACGTGGCCCCCCTGCCCGTTCTTGCCTCTATGGGCCTTTCCACAAGTTTTACAACCAGGATGGAAGAGTTGTTTTATATTCCTGCCTTGTTTGGAATGGCAAAGACAAACCGTCCCCCTTTACACAGTCTTTCCAACACTATTGGAACTTTTAAAACATTATGTCCCACAAATTTCCACCGAAATGGCCCCTTTGGTGGTGTTGGGAAGTTGGTGAAAGGCCGCCCGGAAATAAAGATGTTACTGGGGTTCTTGGTTGTCCCCGCCCCATGAACTCCATAGACGGGTGTTGGGGGGCCCGGTGGGGGAAACCCCCTTGGTTGTGACCCCTGGGCCGGGGGAACGGGCCCCCCGGAGGCCCCCCCCTGGCCCAGGCCCGCCCACCCTTTCACACAGGGGGGCCGCACCCATCACCGGTGCAAAGGACCCCTTTTCCAAGGTAGTGTGGGCAAGAGCAGGGTGTGAAAGGAACTTGGGGGAAATTGGCCTAACCAGCGAGGGGATGGGAAACTATTCCCCCTTTATTTGCTCATAGTTATATCCAGACCAATTTTTAACCCTGGTCCCATGGCAATCAACCATATTGAAATAATTTCAGCTCTCTTGCTTGTAAGTGGCAAAACAATTTAGTAACCCCTTTTGGATGGTTTGAGTGGGGGTAAATATTATTGTGGGAATGCCCTGCCCTTATTAGCCCCCCTTTTCGTTTAAAAAGGGTTTTTTAAACAATGCCTTTTTTGCTTTGCTCGTAAGGAAGCACTTTAGTTCTTGCCTTTTGGGAGAGAGTTTGGGAACAAGGGCCAAGTGACCATGAACCAGTAAGTTTCCAAGAGGTTCTTAAAACCGTGGGGGGCGTGGGGTAAAAACTACCTAGTGGGGAACGTGAAAGCCAAGAGAGAAAAAAGGAAGAAACTGTCCCAGTAAATTTTAACCTTTAAGCTCGGCCCCCCCTTCGCTTTTTAACAAGTAAGCTTTTCCGCCTCGCGAGGGCCCCCCCAAAGCCGAAAAAAAAAGTTGCGGTAAACAAGGAAGAAAGGAATAAGTGGTTTGTTGAGGGTTGAAAAAAAAACTCTGCGTGACCCCCGGTTTTGACCCCAAGGGCCGTTTGGGGGGGGGCAAACCTAACCTCCCGAATAGAACAGGCCTTTAATTTAAATATAATTTTTTCTTATTTTATTTTTACCTCCGCCAACGAAGTTGGAGGGAGGTTTTATTGGTATTTTTCCACCCCCAATCATGTTTTGGTTTTGTTTGTTTTTTTAGTGGGTTTTAAAAACAGGGATTTTCCTTCCGAAAATGTTTAAAGAAATAGATTTTTTGGACCAAACTTGGGGTTATACCAAGTCTATTTGGTTAATAAGAGAAGGACTGATCTTCATTTTTCCGAATGGAACCTCGAATCGGAACCACAACCAGTTTTGTTTTGAAGTTGCATACCCTCCAAGCGGAGGGAATGGCGCCTTCTTACTCTTGAGAAGTTGCCTCTCCCCCTTGTAAAAATTTTTCTTATTCAGTGAATATTAGAAAAACGGACTAGGTATTATGGGATCTTCACTATATCCTGTATTTTTGGATGAAAAAATAATCCCCGAACCACAATGTTTTTGTTGTTGCCAGGCCCAACCAATTGAAATGAAAATTTATTTCCGGGCGGGGACGTGTCACAATGGCCGACTTCTTACTTGAGTGGCCCCCCCCCCCCCGGTTTGGTTTTTATTCGTTTTTGTTTAATGGGTCATTTTGATTTTACTCCTTATAATATCAAAGTGTTTGTAATTATTATTAATTATTAATAATTAATTATAACCGTTCCAGAACGTTTTTTTATACTGTTTAAATGGACACAAAAGACTCTCCAGCCTTTCCACTTTCCTCCGCTCCCCCAGATGGGCGGGGGTGTGGCCGCCCACAATCCTAAATTATTAATTTAAATGCCTTTTGTCCTAATTATTTATTAATTATCCCCTTGCTTTAAAGGGTGGGGGAAGGCCCCGGCCGCACCACCAGAGAGCTACGCACGATGCCTGCCCACCCCACGCTAGTTTACCGGTTATGGTGTACTAGCTAATGCACGTTATTTTCCCGTCGTACACCCCAAAGGACAACCTGTATCTCAAGCTGTGGCCCTCAGTTTGTAAACATGGCTACTGTTTTCAAGAGGGCCAGCCCCCTGGGTGCTCTGGGTTGGTTGGGTGAGTGAATATCCCCCTTGATGGAAGAATTAAACCATGTTTTGGGCCTTGCGACTCCTGGGCCAATAGTCCCCAAGAAAGAGGGTGAAGTGGTGTTAAACAACCGAAAGCAAAAACCCTGAAAATAGACTATTTTTGGGGGGGCGCGTACCATCATCCTGGTAACAGGAACTTTTGCTTGTGAATAAGAAAAATTCAAAACAATATTTTTCCGAAATTATAAACCTTTTCAACAGTTTCAAGTGTTGTTTTTTTGGCAAGCTGATTTTGAAGAAAGGGGGATATAAGAAATCCATAAAATATATAAGCAGGAGTAAGTTTTAATTTCCTCAATAGTTCCTCCACCTTCAGCTGTTCCCACCACAGGTGCAAAATCAAGGGAGAGACAGCGTGTGATAGCCTTGACAGATGACGCCACTCTCTTCACCCCGCCACATCAATCATCAGATTTGAGAAGAAATTGTCTACTGAGCATACGCAACCAAAGCCATGCCGGAAAAAATTGCTCCCCAGGCAATCCGAAACTATGTGGCCTCGTAGCATAGCTTCTGGTCTGCGGTACCTAACTGAATAACCCCTGCAGCAATTCAAAAACACTTAAGTTCACACCGGCCAAATGTCAGCACTTTGTAGCGCCGGGAAGTCTGTGTTTAGCGGCAGAGTGCTGAGATTACGTTCAAACACGCAATTAGTTCCGGGGAACAAATGCTGGTTTGTTGTTCCCGCGTCCCCGCCATCAACAGTGTTTACAGTGTACATTCAACCATGAATCGTCATTTTTTCCTTGGTATCATCTACTATATCAAACCCCACGTCTAACCTAACATAATCTGATTTAACCTAACAACCGTTTCTGGTTGTAGCTAAAACGGAAAATTTTCGGTATTATATTATGTATCGCCATTGCCATGGGAAATTGGGATTCAAAGTAAGGATGAAAAGATCTACACGATGATGCAAGTTAAATTTGTTAGTTTTTAGTGCCCAATTCCGAAATTATACCAATAATTGGGGCGAGTAGGGAAGAGGGTGGTGCTGGCTTCTGCGTTTGTTTGAATTTGGTGCGCGAAATTCTCGGCAACTCTGCAGATAAAGACCGATCGAGCAGTGTAGGTTTTTCCGGCAAACATAGGCTGAGATGATTCCCCGGGGAGTCATCTCAGCCTATGTTTGCCGACATTTGCCCAGTGTGAACCACCCTTTAGTGACTTAGCACACTCACGTAGCGTAGCACGCATAGCTTCTGGTGTGCAGCGGCCTTTAAACATAATCTAACTAAATCTACTGGGTATATGCAAGGTGTTAATGAATAATTATGTGCACAATAAGTGTTATAAACACTAATTTTATTCAGTTTCTTTCTGATTCAGGATTATTTTGAAATATCTTGGTTGAAGAAGTGAAGTGGGGGCATGGAGGCAAGGACCAACTACTAAAGGGGGCGTGGTGGTAAAAAGGTTAAGAAATACTGGTGTAGACTAACAAAATGATGTCAAGTCATAGTTAACATTCTATATTCATGGCTCGTAGTTCTCACATCCCCCTCCACCCTCAGGTACGGGGCCTCGTCGACGGTGTACACCTCGAGCAAGTATTCTCCTCCCGCATCAACCTCCTGAACCCCCAGGAAGTGTTCGGCCGCTGCTCCTTCCAAGCCATCCGGGTGCTCGGTGAGTGTGGCGGCGCGGCCACCGCCTGGACCCGCAGCGCCGCAGCAACGATCGATGGCCGGCGCCTTATTGCTCAGACTACGACGCAAATATTATAGTTTCTTTTTTAGATATTGTTTCAAACTTCCATTTTTCATTTCTTATCATTATTATCATCATGATTTAGTAATTATAGTAATAATAATAATAGTTATGATCTAATATTTATTAACTAATGATGATAATAGCAGGCTAATAATAATATTATTATTGCCATCATTGTCATGTCATTATTATTGTTATCATTATAGTCATCATTAATATATTACAATTATCATTATTGATGTTATGAATGCTATTGTTATAATTTTATTTACTATGTCATTATAAAGATAGAAATCACTTTTCCCAAGCCTGCTGTCGATGTTTTGATAATCCCGGAGGTCGCTAAGCCGCGCCATCGCTTGCCTCCGCAGGTGACTTGGACGTGAAGGTGATCAATGACGTGGTGTTGTCTGATCTGGTGGTGCGGAAGGGGAAGGCGGTGCAGGTGGTGGAGGGCGCCAAGACCTTCTCCGGGGGCCTGTTGGTACAGGGGGCCATCAACACTTCGCTTATCAACGGAGTAGACGTGGTGGCCATGAACCGCTCCCTCCTGCGCGTGGACCAGCCGGCGGTCATCACAAGCGTCGTGGTGAGGGAGGGAGGGAGGAGAGTGCAGTGTGGTGCAGGATGTCGCCGTCATGAATGTGACGCCAGGCTCGAGCTTCGAAGCTCAAGTCTCGGGAGTTTCTAACGTGAAGGACTTTGCAATCTTTAATTATTATATTTTTTCACCATTGCTTTCGCATGAAATAGGACTTGTGATTTTTGTTTAGGTGTTTGTGTAGTAGCACAGGGAGGGGTCGAGGGTGTAACAAGGAGTGATGCGAGGGATGCGTGACGTGATCTAAAGAAACGGAGACTTGCTAAAAAGCTCTAAGTCTGTATGTCAGTACACTTGTGTGATTGGATGGATGGATGGATGGATGGATGGATGGATGAAGTGTTTGGGCATTGTGGACACTGGCTAAGTGGCTATGAATGTCATTGAGACATGTCATAGACAGTTTCAGCGGCGTCTAGAGCAGCGTCAAGTGCAGTGAACCTTTTGCTTTTGTGTCCACAGAGGTTTGCTAGTGTCGTGGTTGCCGAGAGGGCGGTGGGTGGCTCTGTACAAGGTCACGATGCCCACAACCTTTCGTACCAGCTGGACCAGTTGACCACCACCACCACTGCCCAGTACCAGAACCTCCTGGAACTCCACCGCTCCATCGAGGCGCGCACAGCAGCCAACCTCGCCGCGGCCCGGGGTGAGTCGCGCAGAAGTATTATGACTGGAAATATAGAAACTGCATTGAGAGTTCACTTGTGTAAAGAAAAAAAATATTGGTGGATCGTAAGTCAACATTTAAATTTATTTCCACTTGTATGTTTCAGGTATAGTATAAAGGTATTTTCTCGGGGATTGTTGCTGCATATGAATTCCTAGATTTGTAGTGCATTAACCCTAGCCATGAGATTTGTGTCTATGGTGCTGACTGACATTTGTACTCCACAGACATGTTCGTGATGCTCCACCATCTAGGGTGGAACGCCTCCCATACCCTCCCGGCCTCATCCCTGCGCCACAGTCTCTCCACTTATCAGTCTCCGGTCGTCGGGAGGCTGCTGGTGGTGAAGGAGTGTGGCCATACGTGTCAGTGTTCATCCAGGACTTCTGTCTACAAGGTGATCTATTCCCTCAACACTTAATGGCATAACACTTGCAGCAAAACCCAAGACTTGTTACTTTGGTGGTTTCTTTAGAGAGACGGACTTCCTACTTTCGGTGGGAATAATCTACAATCTTCCCGTACCCATTTTATTGTGTCTTCAGGTTGAGGAGGACAGTCGCTACACTCCCGACCTCTTCTTTGTTTTGCCCGGCTCAGCGTTCTTCCTATCAGCGCCCTCCCTCCAGCTGATGGTGACCCTGCAAGTCATGTAAGTAATACACGTTGATCTGTTTTGTGTGTTTGTGTCTGTCTGTCACGTTGATCTGTTTTGTGTGTGTCTGTGTCTGTCACGTTGATCTGTTTTGTGTGTGTCACGTTGATCTATTCTCTGTGCGTCTGTGTGTCACGTTGATCTGTTCTCTGTGCGTCTGTGTCTGTCACGTTGATCTGTTCTCTGTGCGTCTGTGTCTGTCACGTTGATCTGTTCTCTGTGTGTGTGTGTCTGTCACGTTGATCTGTTCTGTGTGTGTGTGTCTGTCAAGTTGATCTGTTCTGTGTGTGTGTGTCTGTCACGTTGATCTGTTCTCTGTGCGTCTGTGTCTGTCACGTTGATCTGTTCTGCGTCTGTGTCTGTCACGTTGATCTGTTCTGTGTGTGTGTGTGTCTGTCACGTTGACGTCTCTGTGGGGGTCTGGTTGTCGCGTTGATCTGTCTCTGTGTGGTGTCTGTCACGTTGTCGTCTCTGGCGGGCTGTGTCTGTCACGTTGATCTGTTCTGTGTGTCTGTCACGTTGATCTGTTCTGTGTGTGTGTGTGTCTGTCACGTTGATCTGTTCTGTGTGTGTGTCTGTCACGTTGATCTGTTCTCTGTGTGTGTGTGTGTCTGTCGCGTTGATCTGTTTTGTGTGTGTGTGTGTCTGTCGCGTTGATCTGTTCTCTGTGTGTGTGTGTGTCACGTTGATCTGTTCTGTGTGTGTGCGTGTCTGTTGCGTTGATCTGTTCTCTGTGTGTGTGTGTGTCTGTCACGTTGATCTGTTCTCTGTGTGTGTGTGTCTGTCGCGTTGATCTGTTTTGTGTGTGTCTGTGTCTGTCGCGTTGATCTGTTTTGTGTGTGTGTGTGTCTGTCGCGTTGATCTGTTTTGTGTGTGTGTGTCTGTCACGTTGATCTGTTTTGTGTGTGTGTGTGTCTGTCACGTTGATCTGTTTGTGTGTGTGTGTGTGTCTGTCACGTTGATCTGTTCTGTGTGTGTGTGCGTGTCTGTCGCGTTGATCTGTTCTTGTGTGTGTGTGTCTGTCACGTTGATCTGTTCTCTGTGTGTGTGTGAGTGTCACGTTGATCTGTTTTGTGTGTGTCTGTGTCTGTCACGTTGATCTGTTTTGTGTGTGTCTGTGTCTGTCACGTTGATCTGTTTTGTTGTGTGTGTGTCACGTTGATCTGTTTTGTGTGTGTGTGTCTGTCACGTTGATCTGTTCTCTGTGTGTGTGTCTGTCACGTTGATCTGTTCTGTGTGTGTGTGTGTGTGTGTCTTGTCACGTTGATCTGTTCTGTGTATGTCTGTCACGTTGATCTGTTCTGTGTGTGTGTGTGTCGGTCACGTTGATCTGTTCTGTGTGTGTGTCACGTTGATCTTTTCTCTGTGTCTGTCACGTTGATCTGTTCTGTGTGTGTGTCTGTCACGTTGATCTGTTCTCTGTGTGTGTGTTGTGTGTCTGTCACGTTGATCTGTTCTGTGTGTGTGTCACGTTGATCTGTTCTCTGTGTGTGTGTGTCTGTCACGTTGATCTGTTCTGTGTTTGTGTCACGTTGATCTGTTCTCTGTGTGTGTGTGTCTGTCACGTTGATCTGGTGTGTGTGTGTGTGTGTGTGTGTGTGTGTGTGTGTGTGTTGTGTGTGTGTGTGTGTGTGTGTGTGGTGTGTTGTGTGTGTGCCACGTTGATCTGTTATCTGTGTGTGTGTGTCTGTCACCTTGATCTGTTCTCTGTGTGTGTGTGTGTGTCACGTTGATCTGTTCTGTGTGTGTGTTGTCTGTCACGTTGATCTGTTCTGTGTGTCTTATATTGCTATGTCTGACGTGCAAGTGTAACTTTTCCTTTTGCTGTGTGTGTCTGGGGGAGGGGGAGAGATGGTGTGGTTTTGTTTGTTAGTTTGTGTCTGTAATTGATGTGGTGATTTAATCTGTGCTAGGTCATTGGCCTTGTCTATTGTTGGGTTTGGGTGCTAGTCTTTCTTAAACTGGTGGGTCTGTTTGCCCTTGTTCTTTTGTGTGTGATGTGTGTTTGACCCTATAGCGCCTGTAGTCTATATTCACTGCTCTTTAGAACTCATTTTCACTGTACTGAGACTTTCATTAATGACTCGAATATTTATCTAACTATTGCTGCTGGTGCATGGCGTGATTGCAATGATGTCTTTAGGTTCATGTTAGTTAAGTTCATCTTAGTTAGTTCATCATAGTTAAGGTGGAGTGAGCATGTAGCGTGTGACAAATACCCTTTTCATTATTGTATGTATGAGCTTATAATACGTGAAGACTGCTTGACTACAGACAGGGCTCTGATGGTTGGTACTCGCCCATACTTGCACAGGAAGGATTTTTATAGTGACTCCTATGATTATTGGAGGTTTATGCCGCATGGTGTTCCACGATGTATTTACCGTCGAAGGTTGGGTTGATGTGGATGATGATATGGATGTGAATAATCTTCGCCTACTCTACGGTTGCGAAAAGTTTGTTCCGGGCAGGACTGTCTGAAACTGTCTTGCTGTATGTCAGCCTGCTGGGTCTGTGTCTGCCCAGTAGTTTACTTGATGGGTTTGAAGTGTGTTTGTCGGGCTAATGACTCTTTATCAGTCTGTGTTGGGTAGGTGGATCTGTCGTCCCTTATAGACCGGTATTCCTTCTTTTGATCATTTATTTGTCTACCGTTTGCAAAATGTTTATTAATTTGTTCCAGTCTGTTTGTGTGTATGTGGAAGAGCATGGCCCGTACCGAAGTGAAGGGGTTTAGAGGGACGAACAGCGAGGTACGACGAACGGCAACCTCCATTTGTTACCGAGAGTCGACCCTCGGAGGTTGGTTGAGTCTCGCGCCTGCGACAATATAGTGGCACAGTGCTGCTCAAAATGCGTACCCGCCGTACGATAAATAGGGGATAATGCGAATTTGCCCTTATACTCATCAAAACATCAACAGAAACGTTGCGATGGCTATGAAATTGGGAAATATATATTATGAAGTTATTAAAAGTAGAGGCGGTATACGTAAGTTTCTCTACGCTCATGTGAACATATGCGTAAGAGAACGTCCTGGCGGGTTCGGCACGACCTTCATGTGCGGCGGTCAAGCCATACCCACCCCTCTATCCTAACTCCTTTAAATTTTTATCACTAAATCACTTATTGCCGCTATGTAATACCTAATAATCTATACTTATAAATACATATCTGGCAAGAATTTTTTACATATCTTTTCCTCAGATAGGAATGTAATAAAATTCATCGAAGGTTGCGGCGAAGACACGGGGATACCCGGTCTCCAACCTTGACCCCCACCGGTCCTGCTCTTCGTTCCAAAAAACAGGGTTTTTATACGTTTATGGGGAAGCGAAGGTCTGCCGTTCGCGTCTAAACCCCCTACGTCATGACTTCGGTACGGGCCAAAAGTCTGAGTACAAGTTACGCTAATACTTATGTTGATGGGGACTGCCAGTGGCTAAGAGAACCACTTGGAAGGTAAGGGAGAACTACTCAACTACCGGCACCTAAACCTGTCTGTCGTTCTAATGTCTGTGTATCATAGTGGAGTCTGTGGTGGGCTTGGCAACACCTCAGGGCGAGTGGCTGTTCATGGATGGTGTCTGGCAGGTGTTTAGGGCGGGGGGCAGTGGACTTGACGTGCGCAGCCGGCAAGTTTGAGCAGATTTCCCTATAGAGATGTGGTCCGCTTGGGGTTCTCTTGGCGGAAGATGGAAGAAAAAAAAGGGGGGTGAGGGATTTACGGGGAAGTGGGAGTATGTGTAAAGGTTCCTCCCCCCTACTTTTCCCCAAAGGGGGCCCAAAAAGGGCCCGGGGGGTGATAGTTTTAAAGGGGGAATTTTTCAACCCCCCCAAAACCCAAAAGGTTTTGGGGGGAAAGGGGGTTACACCAAAAACCAAAACCGGGGAAAAAATTTGGGGAACCAATTTTGGCCCGTACCATTTCTTGGTCGGCTTTTCCTGTAAAATAAAGAAAAATTAAAACAATTAATTTTCCCCGAAATTTAACCTTTTACGCCAAGTTGTTTTGCGGCCCGATTGAAAAGGTTAAAAGAAATCCGGAAAAATGGGGTTTTTTTCCCGCTCCCCCGCCCCCCAACGGGTGAAAAAAGGGAAGACCTGTGTTTTTTCCTGGTACCCACTCTACCCAAACCCCCGCCCAACATAATCTGATTTAAAAAAAATTTTTCTTTGAGCTAAAACCCCAAAATTTTTCGGAAAAATTTTTGTTCCCCACCCAATCCAAATTGGGTTCGAAAGGATATCTGGGACCTAACTGAAATTAAATTTTGCGGGCCCAATTTCCCAAAAACCCAAAAATTCCCGGAAAGGGGGGTCGGCCTTTTTTTAGGGGGGGGGGGGGGTTTTTTTTTTTAAAGCGGGAAAATTTTTCCGAAATTGCGTTAAAAACCACCAATTATTTTTCCGGGGGAAACAAAGGCGGAGTTTTCCCCCCCGGGGGGCCCCCCGCCAAAAAAGGTTTAAAGGACTTTTTCCCAGGGGAACCCTTTTTTCTTGGACACTACTTTTACAACCCCCACTTTTTTAACCCTTTAAACTAATTTAACTAAACAAGGGGTTTCTGGTTTAAAAATAAAAGGAAAATTTGAAAAAAAATTTTTTTAAATATTTTTTTCGCCAGGTTTGGGAAAATTTTTGGTTAAAAGTAAGGGGGTGAAAAGGGCCCCCTAAAAACGGGGGTAAAAAGGTTAAATTTTAGGTTTTTGGGGCCCAAAAAATACCAAAATTAAACCCAAAAATTTTGGGCCGAATTTTAAAAGGGAGGGGGGCCCTGGCCGGGGTTTTTTTAATTTGAGCAAATTTTCCCTCCCCCGCAATAAAACCCGACCCCAGGAAGGTTTTTTCCCCCAAACCATCCGGGGGGTGATTCCCGGGGGCCACTCGCCTAGGGCCGCACCCAAAAGGTAAACCCCTTAGTGACTTAGCAAAAAAAACTTTTTTGGGTAGAAAACCCTTTTTATTTTTTCTTTTTCACGGTTTTAAAAATAAAATTTTAACAAAATTTTTAAATTTTTGGGAAAATAGGAAAAATTTTTAATTTTTGCAATAATTTTTCAAAATTAATTGTTATAAACACTTAATTTATTAAAATTTCTTTTTGAAAGGATTTTTATTTTAACTTTTCTTTAAAGAAGTAAGGGGGTTTTTGGAGGAAACCAATCCAAAAGGGGAGGGGTGGTTGGTGGGGTTAAAAAAGGACTGGGTGACAAACTTGTTTTTTGCCCTGAACTTTCTAAAAGGCTCGTTTTCCCCAAACCCTCCCCCTTTTGGGTACGGGGCCTCCACTTGTTACCCCCCGGAGAAGATTTCCTCCCGCTCCCTCCGCCCCGGGAAGGGGGCCCGGCCCCTTCCAAGCCCCCGGGTGTGGGGAGGGGGGGGCGGGGCCAGGGGAGCCGCCCCCCCGAAAAGGACGAGGCCCGGGGCCCCTTAAGCTAAAGGCTGGGGAGAAAAAATTTAAGGGTTTTTTTTCAATTTTAAAATTTAATTTTTTCACCATTTTATCCATAAAAAGGGACTTTGAAAAGGTTTAATTTTTGGGTTATAAATTTATTAACAAATGATGCAAAGGGGCGGCTTTTAAAAAAAATTCCCAAAAAGTCTTGTCTTATTATTTTTACATTTGTATTTTTAATATTTTCTTAATTTTGGGGATTTGGGGAAGGGCAAAGGGGAAAAAAATTTTATTTACATGTCTTTAAAATTTTTCGGGGAAACACCCCCAAGGGGCGTGATTTGTTTTTTCCGGTTTTTCAAAAGGCGTGGTTCCCCGGGGGGGGTTGGGGTGGGTTGTAAAGGACGGGGTTTTCGACCGGGGGGCCAGGGGAAAAAACCCCCGGTCCGGGTGTGGGAAGGGCGCCAAGACCAACCCCCGGGGCGGGCCCCGGGGGATCCCCAAAATTTTTAACGGAAAATAAAAAAACGGGGGCCTTTGAAGCCCCCTTTTGGGGTGGAAAAAAAAGGGGGGGTATCAACATTTTTTAAGGGGGGGAGGAAGTTAAATTTTTTGGGGGGATTTTTCCCCGGCATGAATTTCCCAATTTGGGGCTTAACCCAAGCCTGGGAGTTCAAAGGTGGGATTTTGCATTTAAATAAAATTTTTTCCCCTTTGGGGTTTCCCCGAAATAGGCTTTTGAATTTTTTTTTGGGGGGGGGTGTTTTGGAAGGAGGGGTGGGGTTTGTCGGGGTTTTACCGGGGGATTCTTTTACGGTGATTTTTAAAAACACGGAAACCTTGCAAAAAAACCAAGCGTATTTTTTTTCAAGGGGAACCTTTGTTTTTTGGGGGGAAATTTTAAAGGAATTTTTTTGGTTTGGTTGGAGGAAAGGTGAAGTTTTTTTTTTGGGCCCATTTTTCCCACTGGCCCCCTTAAGTGGGTATGTTTTTAAATTGGAAAGTAATACAGTTTTCCGGGGGTTTTTTGGCCGTCGTCATTTAAACCTTTTTTGTTTTTTTTGTAAACGGGTTTGCTTTTTTGTTTTGGTTGCCAAGGGCGGTGGGGGTTTTCCCCTTTTTACGGTTTTTTGCCCCCTTTGCCCCCGTTTTTGGCCTTTTGGGCCCCCCAACCTGCCTTTTCCGCCTTGGTTTTCCACGTTATCGGGGGGCCTGCGAAACCTTGCCCGGGGGGTTTTTGTGCGTCGCGGAATTATTTGACCTGGGGTTTTTGGGGCTGCATTAAAGGTTCCTTTGTGTTTTAAAAAAAAATTTATTGGTGGTCTTTTGGTAAACAAAAAATTTTTTCCCTTTGGGGTTGTTTCGGTAGAAAAAAATTTTTCTCGGGGTTTGTTGTCAATAAATTCTTTTTTTGGGTTTGGTTCTGAAAGGATTTTTTTTTTTGGGGTTTGGTTTTCCCCCTTTAAATTTTTTTCCCCCGGGTGTTCGTAAGTTGTTTTTCCCCTCTGGGTTGAAACGTTATCCTTTCCGGGGTTTCCCCCCTGGCCCACGTTTTTTTCCCTTCGTCTGGTTTTCCCCCGGGATCGGTTTTGGGGTGTGGCCTTACTTTGTCGTTTTTTGGTTTGTTTTCCAATTTGATCTTTTTTTGGTTTGCCGGCCCGGATTTGTTTTGGTGGTTTTTTGGAAACGGACTTTTTTGGGGAAAAACTTAAATCTTTCTTTCCTTTCCCATTTTTTTGTTTTTTGGGGCGCCCTTTTTTAATCCCCCCTTTTTTGTTTTGGGTCGGTCTTCACGGCCCTTTTGTGTGGTGGGGCCCCTGAAATTTTGTTGTTCCGTGTGGTTTTTTTGTTGTTTTTTGTTGTTTTCACGTTGATCGTTTTGTGGTTGTGTTGTAAATTTTGTTTCGTTTTGGGGGTTGTTTTGTCACTTGATCTTTTTCCCCTGTGCGTCTGTTTTGTCACGTTGATCTTTTCTCTGTGGGGCTGTTTCTGTCACGTTGATCTTTTCTCTGTGCGTCTGTGTCTGTCACTTTGATCTGTTCTCGGTGTGTGGGGTGTCTGTCACGTTGATTGTTCTGTGTGTGTGTTTTTCTGTCACGTTTGTTTCTGTTTGTGGGTGTGTGTTGTTTTGCCCGGGGTTGATCTGTTCTCTTGGTTGTGTTCGGCACTTTTAAATCTGTTCTTTTTGGTTGTGTTTTTTCCCGTTATCTGTTTTCTGTGGGGTGGTGTCTGCCCACGTTGATCTGTTCTGTGGTCGTTTTCTTTTTGCGTTGATCTTTTCTTTTGTGTGTGTTTTTTCTGTCACTTTGGACTTTTTCCTCTGTGGTTGGGGTCTTCCTTTGTTTCGGTTTTTGTGGTGTGTGGTCCGTTGATCTGTTTTGTGTTGTTTTGTGTTGTCCGTTGATCTGTTTTTTGTGTTTTCCCTTTTTTTGGGGTGTGGTTTTTCGCCTTTGATCTTTTTTTGGGTTTGTGTCTGTCGGTTTTGATCTGTTGTGTGTGTGTGGGGTTTTTACGTTGATCTGTTTTGTGTGTGTGGTGTCTGTCCTTTGATCTGTTTGTGTGTGTGTGTGTCTTTTCCCCTTTTGGATCTTTCGGGTTGTGGGGGGTCTGCCCGGCGTTGATCTTTTTTTTGTGTGTGTTGTTTTCGGGCCCGGGCTTTTTGGTTGTTTTGTTGTGGTTTTTTGTGTGTTTTTTCGCCGTTGATTTTGTTTTTGTGTGGGGTGTTTTCTGTCACTTTGATCTGTTTTGTGGGGTGTGTGTGTCTGTCACTTTGATCGGGTTTTGTGTGGGGGTGTGTGTCTGTCACGTTGATCGGGTTCTTTGTTTTGTGTGCGGGGTCTGTCGCGTTATCTGTTCTCTGTGTGTGTGTGGCCCACTTTTGATCTTTTTCTCTGGTGGGGTTTTAGGGGTAAATTTGATCTTTTTTTGTGTGTGTCTGTTCGGGTCACGTTGATCGGTTTTGTGGTGTCTGGGTCGTCACTTTGGATTTTTTTGTGTGTGTTTTCAGGGTTGATCTTTTTTGTGTGTGTGTGTCTGCCCCCCCCCCCCGGGTTTATTGTTTCTGTGGGGTTGTGTTTTGTCCCTTTTGGATCTGTTCTGTGTGTGGTTTGTTGTTTTTTGTGTTTGTCACGTTGATCTGTTCTGGGGTTGTTGTCACTTTTGATCTGTTTTTGGTGGGGCCTTGTGTTTTTTCCGGTTTTTCACTTTTGACTGTTTTTGTGGTGTTTTTCCCACGTTGTTTCTTTCTTTGTTTTTGTAAACGTTGACCCCTGTTTTGTGTGTTTGTCTGTCACTTTTGATCGGGTTTTTTTTGGGGTTGGGTGTTGTTGTCCACTTTTGATCGGTTTTTTTTTGTGTGTGTCCCCCCTTGATCTGGTCTCGGGTGTGTGTTTTGGGGTCACGTTGATCTGTTCTGGTGTGTTTTTCCACGTTAAATCGGGTTTGGTGTGTGTGTGTTTTTGGTTGTTGGTGTTTTGTGTGTGTGTGTGGGGTGGTTGTGTGGGGCCAGGGTTGATCTGTTATCTGTGTGTGTGTGTCTGTCACCTTGATCTGTTCTCTGTTGTGTGTGTGTGTGTCACGTTGATCTGTTCTGTGTGTGTGTTGTCTGTCCCCCTTGATCTTTTTCTTGTGTTTATTTTGCTATGCCCCTAAAGTGCAATTTGTAAACTTTTTCCTTTTGCTGTGTGTGTCTGGGGGAGGGGGAGAGATGGTGTGGTTTTGTTTGTTAGTTTGTGTCTGAAATTTGATGGGGTTTATTTAATCTGGGGCTAGGTCGGGGCCTTGTCTATTTTTGGGGTTTTGGGTGCATTTCTTTTTTTAAACTGGGGGGTTCTTTTTTGCCCTTGTTTTTTTTGTTTTGGGGATTTTTTGTGTTTGCCCCTTTTAGCGCCTGAAAGTTTTATATTCACTGCTTTTTAGAACTAAATTTTCACTGTCCTGGATTTCATTAATGACTCAAAATTTTATCTAACTATTGTTTGGCTGGTGCGGGCGTGATTGCAATGATGCTTTTGGGTTCATGTTAGTTAAGTTCATCTTAGTTAGTTCATCATAGTTAAGGTGGAGTGAGCATGTAGCGTGTGACAAATACCCTTTTCATTATTGTATGTATGAGCTTATAATACGTGAAGACTGCTTGATTTACAGCCAGGGCTTTTTGATGGGGTACCCCGCCCTATTTGCACGGAAAGGATTTTTATAGTGACCCTTATTATTGGGGGTTTATCCCGATGGTTTTTCCCCGATTTTATTTACCGTCGGGGGTTTTGGGTGATGTGGATGATGATATGGATGTGAATAATCTTCGCCTACTCTACGGTTGCGAAAAGTTTGTTCCGGGCAGGACTGTCTGAAACTGTCTTGCTGTATGTCAGCCTGCTGGGTCTGTGTCTGCCCAGTAGTTTACTTGATGGGTTTGAAGTGTGTTTGCCCCGGGGCAATGATCTTTATCAGTTGTAATTGGGAGGTGGACTGTCGTCCCTTTATAGACCGGTATTCCTTCTTTTGATCATTTATTTGTCTACCTGTCTTGTCCAATAAGTGTTTATCTGAATTTGTTTCTCAGTCTGTTTGTCGTGTATGTGGGAAGAGTCAATGTCTGAGTATCAAAGTTTATCGCTAATACCTATAGTGTTAAAGGGGGACGCCAGGGTTTAAAGAGAACCATTTGGGAAGGAAAAGGGGAAAAACTACTAAAATTAACCGGCCCCCAAAAACCTGTCTGTCGTTCTAATGTCTGTGTATCATAGTGGAGTCTGTGGTGGGCTTGGCAACACCTCAGGGCAAGTGGCTGTTCATGGATGGTGTCTGGCAGGTGTGAGGGCGAGGGCAGTGGGACTCTGACGTTGCGCAGCCCGGCAGTAGAGCAGATCTTCCCTATAGAGATGTGGTCGCTGGGTCTCGTGGCGGACGCTGGCATCTTCGTAGACACTGATATGGTGTACGTGGTAACGGTGGGGAGACTGGAAGAGGGTAAGTGGGACTGGAGGGATGGGGAGGCTGTGTGAGGGAGGGATGTAGTGTGGGAAGTAATTTGACATAGAAAAGTGAGAGGGGGAAGTGGTGTGTGGTGCAGTGTGGTGTAGAAGACGCACGAACCCTTTCCCGTCCTCCCTGGAAATGAGGAGCGGGGACACCCCGTGGTGGGGGCTGCGGGTGGGTTTGGGGAACCTTCGAAATTTGGAGGGGGTTTTGGGGGGGTTTTACTGGGGCCGCAGGGGGCCTCCAACCCTTGATCGGGACCAGGTGAGTGAGGCTTTTCCGAAAAACCCTTTTAAACACACACACACCACTGGGGAAAACCCCGAAACATTTGGGACACAAACCGCACACACACACATTAAGTTTAAAATACCTTTCTCTAAAAAATCACCTTTTCCGGGGTTTGGCTGGGTTTAGTAGAGATGTGGGCTCGCGTGCAGCGCCCCTGCTTTTCGATCCCACCAGGTTCATCCGGGCGGGGTGGCCCCTTTTGTATGGGTCAAAACCTTGTCGTTGGGTATTTTGTAAAGGTCAGATGGGAAATAAAAGTATCTTATCTTATCTCCAATAACTTTCCCCCTTTTCTTTTTTTCCCTTTTGAAAAACTGACCTCCCGGGTTTTACAATAACCCTTTTCCCATCCAAGGCGTCGGGGCCTTTTTTTTTTTGGGGGGAAGGGTTTTTTCCCTTTCCATGTGCCCGCCGCAGTTTGGGGGCCCACGTGGTCCCTTTTCTGGTGGCCAATGACATGGAGGTGGGCAAGGTGGACAAGTAAAAACGAGGGTTTTTTCCACTCTTTCGTGGGGGTCCAGTGGGGGGAGATTGGGGTTCTCACCCCTAAAATAAATTTCCCTATCAATTGCATTTTTGTTCAGTTATCTTTATAGTTTATTTCCTTTCCCTTTGGGCCTTTGGGTTTTTGGTTCATAAGTGTTTATTTGTTATGTACCCTCAGCCCCTTTCCTCACTCGTTTCTTTTTTTCCTTACTTTTCCCCGCCCCCCCCTCTCCCTCCCGCCGCAGTTCAAGGGAAAGAGGAATTCGGGGGGCCCACCGCTTTAAGTCTGGGCATTTTCCTGAAGGTAAACGACCCAAACGGGGGGGCACTTCTTCGTCCTCACCAGCCGGGGCCGCCCCCCACCACAAAGACACGCGCGTGCGGGTTAAGTAGGGCCCCCCCCGGCCCGCCCGGGTTGCTTTGCCTTACAAAAACCTTTAAATTTTAAAATTTCCCCAAGTCATTTTCAGCAGCCCAAAGGTAGCTTTTTTTCCTAAGGCGTTGCCTTTTCCCGGGGTGACCTTCCCCTTTGTTGGGGATTTTAAATTTCCCTTATTTCATTACTCCGACGATATTTGGTTGGCCCTTTAGATTTTCCCTTCGCATTCTTTCTTTATATCTTGATTTTTAGTTTTTGATTTTGCTCTTTTCCTTTCTCCCATACCCTGTGTCATCCTCCCCCTCAATTTGTTTTTTTTGCCCTTCATATTCCCTAAATATTATCTGTTTTTTTTTTGTGGTGATCTTTCCGACCGTCTGTAAACCCTTTTCCCTTTTTCCCCAAAATTTTTTTTTTTTTTTTCCCCCCCCCCCAAAAACCCCCCCCTGGGTTTTCCCCCGGGGGCCCCCCCCTTTTTCCCCTTTTTCCCCCCCCCCTTTTCTTTAAACCCCCCTTTTTTTTTTTTTTTTTTTTTTTTTTTTCCCCCCTTTCCTTTTTTTTTCCCCCCCCCTTTTCCCCCCCCCTTTTTTTCTTTTTTTTTTCCCCCCCCTTTTTTTTTAAAAACCCCCCCCCTTTTTTTCCCCCCCCCCAAACCCCCGGCCCCCCCAAAAAAAATTTTTTTTTTTTTAAAATTTTCCCCCCCTTTTTTTTCCCCAAATTTTTTCGGCCTTCCCCCAGGAAAAAGGGGGGGCCCCCCCACCGGGAAACCAGGGGGCCCCCGGGGGCCCCTTTTGGGGGGGTTTGGGGGCCCCCCCGGGCCCCTTTGGGAAAACCTTTGGGGGGGCCCCCGGGGGGGGGGTGGAAGGGAAAAAAGGGGGGGGGGGGGGAAGGGGGGGGAAAAAAAAGGGGGGGGAAAAAGGGGGGGGGGGGGGAAAGGGGGGGGGAAAAAGGGGGGGGGGGGGTTTGGGTTTTTTTTTTAAAAATTTTTGGGGGGCCCGGGGGGAAAAAAAAAGGGGGGGGGAAAGGGGGGGGGGGAGGGGTTTTTGGGGGGGGAAAGGGGGGAAAAGGGGGGGGGAAAAAAAAAAAAAAGGGGGGGAAAAAAGGGGGGGTTTTTTTTTAAAAAGGGGGGTTTTTTTTTTAACCTTTTAAATTTTAAAAAACCCTTTTTTTTTAAATTTTCAAAAATTTTTTTTTGAAATTTTGGGTTTTTTTTAAAATTTTTTCCCCAAAAAATTTTTTTTTTTTCCCCCCGGGGGGCCCCTTTTTTGGGGGGCCCTTTTTTTTTTTTTTTGGGCCCTTTTTTTGGTTTTTTTTTTTCCCCCCCCTTTTTAAAATTTTTTTTTTCCCTTTTTTTTTTCCCCTTTTTTTTTTTTCTTTTCCCCCATCCCTTTTTTTTCCAAACCCCCTTTTTTTTTTTTTTAAATTTAAAATTTTTTTTTTAAATTTTTTTTCCCCCTTTTTTTTTTTTTTCCCAAAATTTTTTTTTTCCCTTTTTTTTTTCCCCCCCCCCCTCCCCTTTTTTCCCCCCCTTTCCCCCCCTTGGGTTTTTTCCCCCCGGGGGGGGGCCCCCCCCGGGGGGGTTGGGGGGGGGCCCCCCCGGGGGGGGGCCCGGGGGGGGGGCCCGGGGGTTTTTTTTTTCCCCCCCCCCCAAAAAAAAAAAAAGGGGGCCCAAAAAAGGGGGGGCCCCAAAATTTTTAAATTTTGGGGGGGGGCCCCCCCTTGGGCCCCGGGGGGGGGGGGGCCCCAAAAAATTTTTGGGGCCCGGGGGGGGTTTTGGGGAAAATTTTTTAAAATTTTTTTTTTTGGTTTTTTTTTTATTTTTTAAATTTAAAAAAAATTTTTTTTTTTTTTTTTCCTTTTTTTTTAAAAAAAAAATTTTTTTTCCGGGTTTTAATTTTAAAAATTTTTTTTGGGGGTTTTTTTAAAAAGGGGTTTTAAAAAAAAATTTTTTTTTTTTTTTTTTTTTTTTAAATTTTTTTTTAAAGGGGGTATTTTTAAAAAAATTTTTTTTATTTCCCCGTTTTTTTTTAAAAAAATAAATTTTTCAATTTTTTAAAAAAAATTTTTTTTTAAAAAAAAAAAAACCCCCCCGGGGGGATTTTTCCTTTCCAAAAACCGGGGGGAAATTGGGGGGGAAAGGGCCCGGGGGTTCCGGGGGGCCCCCCCTTTAAACCCCCCCCCGGGGGGGGGGGGTCCCCCCCCGGGGGGGGAAAAAAAATTTTTTTTTTAAAGGAATTTTTTAACCTTTTTTAATTTTTTTTCTTTTTTGGGGGAAAAAAAAAAAAAAAAAGGGGTTTTTTTTTTTTAAATTTTTTTTTTTCCCCCCCCCCTTTTTTTAAAGGGAAAAACCCCCCAAAAAATTTTTTGGAAAATTTTTGGGGCTTTTAAAAAAATAAGGGGGAAATAAAAAAAAAACAAAAGAAAAAACCCAAAAAAAAAAAAAAAAAAGGTCCCAAAAAAAGGGAAAAAAGGGGGTTTTTGGGTTTAAAAAAACAAAAAAAAAAAGTTAAAAAAGGGGAAAAAAAAAAAAATTTTTGGGAAATTTAAAATTTTGGGGTTTTTTTTGGGGGAAAAAAAATTTTTTTTAAAGGGTTTTTTTTTATTTTAAAAAAAAAAAAAAAAATTTTTTTGGGGTTCCCGAAAAAAAAGGGGGGAAAAAGGGGGGTTTAAAAAAACCAAAAGGAAATTAAAATTTTTTTTTTGGCCCCTTTCCAAACCCCGGGAAAAAGGGGAAAAAATTTCCCCCGGGCCCCAAATTTTTTTTGGGGTTTTTTGGGGGGGGTTTTTCCCTTTTTTGGGGGGGAAGGGTTTTGGGAAAAAAAAGGGGGTTGGTTTAAAAAAAAAAATTAAATTAAAAAAAAAAAAAAATTTTTTTTTTTTTTGGGCCAGGCAAAATGGAAAATTTCCCCATTGGGCCCCCCCCCTTTTTTTTTTTTAAAACTTCCCCCCCCCGGGGGTTTTCCCCCCCCCAAAAAAAACATTGGGGGGGGAAAAAAAACCCTTTTTTTTAAAAAAACAACCCCAAAAAAAAAAACCCCAAAAAAAAAAAAAAAAAAAAAAAAAATTTTAAAAAAAAATTTTCAAAAAAAAAATTTTTGATTTAAAAAAACCTTTTTTTTGGGGCCCCCAAAAAAAAAATTCCCCCCTTTGGAACCCCAAAGTATACATAATAATATAACCTAAAAACCCCAAAGGGGAAAAAAACAAAAAAAAGGGGGGGGCCCCCCCCCCTTTAAAAATTTTTTTTTTTCCCAAATTTTTTTTTTTAGAGCCTTTTCCCTTTTTTTTAAAAACCCCCCAAAAAAAAAGGGGGGGTTTTTTTAAAAAAAATTTTTGGGTTTTTTTACCAAAATTTTTTTTCCCCCCCCCGGGCCCCCCCCCCCCCCCCCCCCCCCCCCAGATCCCCCCCCCCCCCCCCCCCCAGCCAACCCAACCCCCACCCCCCCCCCTTTTTGGGGGGGAAAAAGGGGGGGGTTTTTTTTTAAAAAAAAAAGGGGAAAAGGGGCCCCAAAAAAAAACCCCGGTGGGGGGAAAAATTAAAAAGAAGGTTTAAAAATTTTTTTTTTAAAAAAATTTTAAAATTTTTCCCCCAAAAAAAAAGGGGGCCCAAAAGGGGGGAAAAAAAAAAAAAAAATTTTTAAATTTTAGTTTGTGGAAATTTTTTAAAAAGGGGGGGAAAAAAGGGGGAAAGGGAAAAAATGGGGCCCCCTGGTTTTTGGGCCCCCCTTTTTACCTTTTTGGGGTTTCCCCCCCCCCCCCCCCGGGGGGGGCCCCCGGCCGGGGGCCCTTATTTTTGGGGGGGAAAACCCCCCAAACCCAAAAAAGGGGCCCCCCCCCCCCCCCAAAGGAAAAACCCCCCCCGGCCCCCCGGGGGGCCCCCTTTTGGGGGGGGGAACCCCCCCTTTTGGGGGGGGGTTTTTTTCCCGGGGGGGGAAATTTTGGGGGTTTTTTGGGGGGGGCCCCCAAATGGTGGTTGGGGTCACGATGGAGCAGGTTTTAAAAAAAGCCCTTTGGGGGCCCTTTTCCCCAACCCTTTTTGGGGGGGGCCCCGGGGGCCCCCCGGGGGGGCCCCCTTTTTCCCCCACCCTGGTGGTCCCGGGGGGGGGGGCCCCCCCCCCCGGGGGGGCCCCCCCCCCTAAAGGGGGGGGGCCCCCCCCCCCGGGAAAAGGGGAAAAAAAAGGGGGGGGGGTTCCCCCCCCCCCCGGGGGCCCAAAAAAAAAATTTGGGGTTGGGCCCCGGGGGGGTTGGGGCCCTTGGGGCTTTGGGGAAACCCTTAAAAAGGGGGGGGGGGCCCCCCCCGGGTTTTTTTTTGGGGCCCCCAAAAGGGGCCCCCCCTCCCCAAAAATTTTTTTTTTTTTTTTTTATTTTTTTTGGGGGGGGGGGTGGGGAAATTTTTTTTTAAAAATTTTTTTTTGTTTGGGGGGTTTGGGCCCCGGGTTTTTTGGGGGGGGGCCCCCTGGGGGTTTTTGGGGGGGCCCCCTTTAAAACCCCTTTTTTGGGGGGGTTTTTTTTTCCGCCTTGGGTGGGGGGGGTTTTTTCCCCCGGGCCCCGGGGGGGGGGCCCCTTTAAAAGGGGTTGGGGCCTTTGGGGGGCCCCCGGGGCCCCGGGGGGGGTTTTTCCCCGGGGGGGCCCGGGGCCCAAAACCCCCGGGGAAACCCGGGGCCCCAAACCCCCCCAAAAAAAGGGGGGGGCCCCCCCCGGCCCCCCCAAAACCCGGTTTTTTCCCCCCCCCCAAAAAGGGGGAAGGTTTTGGGAAAAACCCCCCTTTTTAAAAAAAAATTTTTCCCCCCCGGGGAAAAACCCCCCCCCCCCCGGTTTTTGGGCCCACCCCCCTCCTTAAAAACCCCCTTTTTTTATTTTTTTCCCCAAAAAAAGGGGGAAAAATTTTTTTTTGAAAAATTTTTTTTTTTTTGAAAAAAACTTAAAATTTTTTTTTTTAAAATTTTTAAAAAAAAAAAAAAAATTTTTTTTTTTAAAAAAAAATTAAAATTTTTTCCCCAAAAAAAATTTTTTTTAAAAAAAAATTTTTTTTTTGGGGGAAAAAATTTTTTTTTTTTTTTTTAAAAAAATTTTTTTTTTTTAAAAAAAATTTTTTTTTAAAAAAATTTTTTTTTTTTTTTTTTTAAAAAAATTCTTCCAAAAAATTTTGGGTTTCCCCTTTTGGGGAAAAAAATTTTCCCCTAAATTTTTTGGGGAAAAAAGGGGGAAAAAGGGGGGTTTAAAACCCCCCCCCTTTTGGGGGGAAAAAAAAAATTTTCCCCCCCAAACCCCCCCCAAAAAAAAAAAAAAATATAAAATTTTTTTTTTTAAATCTCCCCCTTAAAAAAAATATATAGAAAAAAAAATTAAAAGGGGGAAAAAAAAAAAATTTTTTTAAAAAAAAAAAGGGGGGGGGGAGAGAGAGGGGGAGAAAAAAAAAAAAAAAAAAAAAAAAAAATTTTTTTCCCCCCCCCCCTCTCCTCTCTCTTCCTCTCTCTCTCTTTTTTTTTTTTTTTTTTTTTTTTTTTTGGGGGGGGGGGGGGGGGGGGGGGGGAAAAAAAAAAAATAAAATATAAAATAAAAAATTTTTTTAAGGGTTTTTTGGGGGGAAAAAAAAAGGGGGGTATAATATAAATTTGGTTAAAAAATTTTTTTTAAAAAGTTTTAAAATTTTAAAAAAAAAAAAAATTTAAAAAAAAAAAATAATTTTAAAAAAAAAAAATTTTTTTTTTTTTTTGGGGAAATTTTTAATTTTTTTTTGGGGAAATTTTTCCGGGGGGGAAGGGAATTTGGGGTTTGGGGTTAAATTTTTTTTAAATTTTTTTTTTAAAAATTTTTTGGGAAAAAAAAAAAATTTTTTAAAAATTTTAAAAACCCCAAAAGGAAAAAAATTTTTTTTTTTTTAAAAAAAAAATTTTTTTTTTTTAGGGTTTTTTGGTTTTTAAAAAATTTTTTTTTGGTTTTAGCCCCCCCCTTTTAAAACCCCCTTTTGGGGGGCCCCCCCCCCCCAAAATTAAAAAAAACTTTTTAAAAAAAAAACCCCCCCCAAAAAATTTTTTAAAAAGGGTTTTTTTTTAAAAAAAAAAACCCCAATTTAAAAACCAAAACATTTTTTTAAAAAAAAGGCCCCCAAAAATTTCCCCCCCCAAAAACCCGGGGAAAAGTTTTAAAAAATTTTTTTAAAAGTTTAAAAATTTTTTGGTTTAAAATTTTTGAAAAAATTTGGGAATTTTTGGTTTTTATTTTTTTTTTTTAAAAATTTTTTAAAAAAATTTGAAGAAAATTTTTAAATTTTTTTTATAAAAAAATTTTTTTTTGGGAAAAAAAATTTTTTTTTGGGGGGAAATTTTTTTTCCCCCCCCAAAAAGGGGTTTTTTTAAAAAAAAATTTTTTTTGGGGAAAAAAAAAAAAGGGGAAAAACCCAAAGGGGGGGGTTTTTTTTTTTGGGGGGGCAATTTTAAAAAGGGGTTTTTTTTGGGGGGCTTTTTTCTTTCCCCGGGTTTTAAAAGGGGGAAGGGAAGGGGGGAAAAAAAAGGGGGGTTTTTTTTTTAAAAAATTTTTTTTCCCCTTGGCTTTTTAAAGGGGGGTTTCCCCCCAAAAAAAAATTTTTTCCCCCCCCTTTTTGGGGGGGGAAAAAATTTTTTAAAAATTTTTGGGCCCCAAAAAATTTTCCCAAAAAAAAAAAAATTTTGGGAAAAATTTAAAATTTTAAAAAAAAAAAAAAAAGAAGGGAAAAAAATNGTAGGTAAGGAAGGAACAGTGGTAGGGTGAGGTAGAAGTATCTCTCTCTCTCTCTCTTCTCTCTCTCTCTCTCTCTCTCTCCTCTCTCTCTCTCTCTCTCTCCTCTCTCTCTCTCTCTCTCTCTCTCTCTCTCTCTCTCGTCTTTTTTCCTCTTTTCTGTTTCATTGTCTCCCATTATGCTTTAGTTTACTTGCATTAATATTTTCCTTGCCCCGATATAGCAACAGTAAAAGAGAAACAGACAGACAGAAAGACAGAGATAGACAGACATACGTAAAAGTGGATGAACTGAAACAGAGACAGACAAGGAGGAGGAGGAGGAGGAGGAGGAGGAGGAGTACCTTACCAGGGAGATATTTGAGCCGCATAAAAATCCCCTTCGAAACACCTCAGTATCATATTGAAGTCTCACCACCACGACAATCTCCAATTTTGTAAGCTGCCGAACACTCATACTGGCTCTTGACATGGCTATTACGGTTGTCTGTCTGTCTGTCTGTCGGTTGAAGTTTATAAGTCATATTAATCTTGATGAAAGAGGAGGAAGTTATCAAGAGGAAGATTGCATCGAAGAAAGAAAGAAGAAAAATTACGACTCTCTTTATCACTGGGAAAATAATAGCAGGACGAAAGAAAGGAAATATGAGCAGGAGGATGAAATGGAGGGGAAAACAAAAGGAGGAGGATGAAGGAAAGAAATATGAGTCGAAGGAAGATGCAATACATAGGAAGAATACATAAGAAGAACAGATACCAGGACACCTATTGGTCTATAACGAGGGTATCTGAGGAACTACATACTACTAACTATCAAACTACATATAAGATAACAGTTAGAAAAGACTACCATGCCCCTGAAAAATACAGGGACATGGAAGTCTCATAGTGAAGAATGAGAGGATATGAAGTATGCTAACTGATGCTACCACTAACACTAATCGTTCCGGGGGACTTTATAATATAATTCATAATTGCAACGCAATGGAAGAGAAAAACAATATCGAAGAGGATAGATAAGAGAACAAGGTAATACAGTGGTCATAAAAAAAGGATAACAGTATAGAATTACATTTTGCTTAAAGATTGACACTTAATTAAAAAGAAACAGAGACAGAGATAGAGAGGCACTAGGTAGGGGAAAGAGAGAGAGAGAGAGAGAGAGAGAGAGAGAGAGAGAGAGAGAGAGAGAGAGAGAGAGAGAGAGAGAGAGAGAGAGAGAGAGAGAGAGAGAGAGAAGACACCAATTCTCCGCAAAACAAACTGCCCAGCACTGCCCACTTACTTTAAACTTCTTCTTTTTCACATTTTTGAACCTATAGCGCCTGTAGGCTATTATCTTCCTTCCATAAGTTTCTTATCTTCTTTAAAGCTGGGGAAGAATATATTTTATGCAATGTGTATCAATGTGTCAAATGCGTATAGGGAGGAGTATGATGAAGAGACACCTCAAAGTTTCCTCCAATAAGAGACAAAAGCGGTAACAGAAGGACCCTCAAGTACCCTGTGGACTCAACTTTTCCTGCCCTCACCCCAGCCAGTCCAGTACTAGGCTCAAGCTGTCTCCTGAGCCTCTTTTTCAGCCGTGTTTGGAGCCACTTCAGGTCTCTCTCTCTCTCTCTCCTCTCTCTCTCACTCTCTCTCTCTCCTCTCCTCTCTCTCTCTCTCTCCTCCTCTCTCTCCTCCTCTCTCTTCTCTCTCCTCTCTCTCTCTTCTCTCTTCTCTCTCTCTCTCTCTCCTCCTCCTCTCTCCCCTTCCTCCTCTCTCACTCTCTCTCTCCTCTCTCTCTCTCTCTCTCTCTCTCTCACACATTGTTCTTCTGGCTCCCTCTTTTTCTCTCTTTCTTGGATTCCCTTGTACCTACTTTTTTCGCCTCAATTATTTCCTTTCTTCGTATATTGGGCCAAGTGACTTCTATTTTGTTCTTCCTCCTTTACCCTTACTTACTCTCTCCCTTTAGCAGCGTTTAGCTGCTTAAACATTATCGATTCTTACGTATTCATTAATGTTACGGAGAATGCGGTGATCAAAGGTGGGCTGGGGAGGGGGAGGGAGCCTGTATTCTTACTCAAGAATACAGGCTTCACCTGTATTCTTGAGTAAGACTTAAGTAACAAACACTAACCCAGCGTATTCAAAGGTTGCGAGAAAAAAAGAGAGGAAGAAAATAACACAAATACGGTCACGAGACCTACTGTTACATCTGACAGCCCAGCAGCACGGCATTACACTTGTTAAAAACAGTGAAAATAGGACTGAGAAGCTCCGCAGCTCTAGGTGATAGGATAAACCCGAGATCCAAGCTATAACGCCCAGTGTGTGTGTGTGGTGTGTGTGTGTGTGTGTGTGTGTGTGTCATGGAGGTAGAATAGATATATATATACTACCTCCATGGTGTGTGTGTGTAAACCCTAGCCATAAGATCAGAAATGGTCTCGCCACACCCCGTAGTGTAGTTATTAGGCGTACGGGATTGAGAGAAAAAAAAGCATCTGTACACACACGTACGGTTCATTTTGAATGGATATATGAAGGGAATTGCGCCTCTACCACCCCAAAGTTCTATTCTTCTCAACTCCAAGCTCACCTCGACTCGCTTCACCACCATCCTCAACTTGGAACCCGCCCCCACTAACTCCAAGCTCTTCTTTTTTTTACAAAAAAGATCCTTAATATTGCCGAGTGGCCTCAAAGTGAGTATACTCGTGTTGACATTGGTGATAGGGATCGAGAATGGCTGGGAGGAAAATGATGAAAGAAATGGACCCCAGTGTTATGGGTCTAACTGAAGATTACCTTCACCGTCCCTACTTCGTGTTTCCCGACAAAAAGCGTCTGCGTGCTGACCCTGAACTCCACTGTCAGCTAGAGGGCGAGGTCGAGGAGGCCCATGATTGTTTGGCTGTCATTGCGAGACTCCCCGCGTACAGCTGTCACGTGAGCCAAGTGCCCCCAGCGGCCACACTCTTCACTACGCAGCTGATGATGAAGCCACGGGAGCTGCACAAGATCCGGCCGCACCAGCAGGACGCCGTGGCCTCCCTGGTGGACGACGAAGCCAACACCTTCCTAAGCGGGTGTGTCGTGTTGCCCTGCGGGAGTGGCAAGACGCTTGTGGGTGTGCTGTGCGCCAGCCTCATGCGGCGCCGCACACTGGTGGTGTGCGTCACGATGGAGCAGGTGGAGCAGTGGCAACGGCAGCTGCTTCGGTGGACGCTTTTGCCCCAACACCTGGTGTACCGGTGCGGCTCTGGCGTGCGGACCATCAACGGTCTGAAGGACGCCGCCGTGATCTTGTGCACCTACCACTGGCTGAGTGGCTCACAAGAGGCGGTGGGGTTCAACTCGCGTGTCCGACGCGCCGTGTTGTCCTAGACTTACGGCCTGCTACTCATGGACGAGGTGCACAGGCTGCCTGCCACCGTGTATCGCAATCTTCCTCGACGCATCAAAAGCAGTTGGCGGGTGGGTCTCACTGCCGACCTTTCCCGCGAGGCAGATGACGATCATATAATCTTGTAGAGCATTGGGCCAGTGCGGTCGCAGGCAAGTGTGGCTCGGCTGGTGCTCATGCGAGTGATAGCACCTGTCAAACTGGTGCAGGTGGCGGCACCACTACCTCGTGGCTTCTCGCATGTTATCAAGCGCACACCGGGACGTGACGACCTCCACCGACTCCTTATTTTACTCAACCCTTACAAGTTTTGTTATCTGCGTTCGCTGATTCATTTTGTGGAATATAAACAGCGTCAGAAGCTGCTTGTTATGTTTGAGGAACTGTTGCATCTGCAGGTGTTTGCGGTGGCGTGCAGGCGTCCCTACGTGAGCGGTAATAACGAGGCACGAGAGTCCATCGTGCAGAACTTTCAACATTCTACTGGACCGCAAACACTGTTAGTGAGCCGCATCGGCGATACGGGGCTGGACGTGCCTGATTTGGCTTACTGCCTGCAGCTGGGCGGCTTGGGTGCTTCCCGTCAGCAAGAAGTCCAGCGGGTGGGACGCGTTCAGCGGCTCAAGCCAGATGGGCGCACTTCTGAGTTCCATTCGGTGGTAACTGTGGGGCCGAAGTGTTCCGAGCTGGAGTACAGCCGGCGCCGCAACACCCACCTCGTGGAGCAAGGCTACCGCCTGCAGCAGATGCCAGCCAACATAGTCCTGGACTCCATTCCCGCCTGCCAGAACGTAAAGCTAGCTAAGTTTGCTCGGATGCTCGCTCACAAACTTTCTACGGGGCTCAAGGATAATGTGAACAAGTGGATTCTTGAGGTGTATCCAAGCTTGCTGCGTTCACTCCCTTACCGC
>JACEEZ010004428.1:13655-21155 GCA_016584305.1 Chionoecetes opilio | reverse complement strand
CTGACTAATTTTGCCTGGCCTTTCCTGTCTCTCTCCTTTTTCCCCTCCTTCCCTCTATTTCTCCTCTTGTACCTCCTCCTATCCCCCTTTCCTCCTAAGGTGTGAGAGCCGTGCTGATGGGATATGAGGCTGGCTTCGGGTCAAGTCATGAACGGCCTCAGGGTGCCACGGGCACGGTATACCCTTATCATTTTGCTCTTTCCCTTCATGGGGGTCTTGAGGGGATGACCGGTTATTTCCCCCACTTTACTCCAGGCTCCCCATGGCCAATGAGGATAATCCAACTTTTATAGAGGCTTCAGGGCCGGCCCCTCTACCAAATAACCCTGATGATCCCCCCTGGTTTACCGATCCCTGCTCCTCTTTTGACTACGTCCCGGAATACTGATATGCCTGTACCCCAAGCTCGACCCTCAGAGTCACTTAGTGCTCCTGAGCCCCCTAGCCAGATCCAGAATCCATCCTCAGCACCAGACGACACTCCAGCCACAAATTTGTCCTCTTCTTCATCCTGTATCGCTACCCTTGCACCCTACATCCCTCCTCCCTCCGGGAGAACTAAAGTCCGCACGGTCGCCTCTTCCTCACGCCCACGCACATCAACTTCTCACCCTCACCCCTCTCTTAGCACTCTTTTTGATTCCTGCCAAATGGGATCGTTTCTTCATCGTCCCCAGCGACGCCCCTCACTCTGCTTGCACCCTCAGTTTCCAGAAATGCCTCCAACGACAAGTCGGCAAGGTTACATTCCGTACCCACGCCGATCGGTCCCGACTGGTGATAGTTGACACTGAAGCCCAATTAACCTCATGCAATGCTCGATCTTAAAGACCTGGACGGCAACCCATTCTACATCACGCCCGACAATAATCGTAACACCTGTACCGGAACTGTTTCCTTCCACCCGCATGCTTGCCCAGTCGATGACAAAGAATGGTCCAACTGCGCAAAACCCCTCCTCGACCTTTTGGAAGAGGATTATGATGCCACCGCAGTTTACTGCTACACCATCCCACCCCGGGGCCGCCGAAAGTACCCTACCAACATTGCCAAAGTCACCTTCAAAAGGCAAACGCTCCCTGATAGCATTTATGTTGGCGGGGAACACTTGCCAGTTAAACCTTACCGCCCTAATCCTCGCCAATGCCAGACATGCTGGCGTTCTTACCTTACCCCTCCCTCCTGGCTATACGCTCGACTCCCTTTGTCTCAACAATCCCCATCCCTGACCCCTCACCCCCCTGACCCTACTAACTGTCCTTCACCTACTACGTCCGATCCCCCACCCGATACCCCCCTACTACCCTCATCCACCCCTCCTCGTTGAACCCCCTAACCCCCAAAACTAGTACCATAAAAAATAGGACCAAAAGTCTGCCCCAAATGGAAATTCGGGGCTTCCCTCCCACAGACAAGACCTTGTCTCCTGTTTTCCTGCTATGAACGCTTATTGCCCCCAAAAGAAATTTTCCTTTACTCAACCCCCTGTTGAAATTTCCCAATTACCACTTTATTTCCCCCCCCCTTCTATTTCTTCCCCCTCAATCCTTGTCCAAGAAAAACGGTTTATTTTCCCCTGAATGTCAACACTACTCTCCCAGTCCCTTTTAAGGGATAATCCAACTTTGGATTATATTTTTTCCATCATTTCTCTCCTTCTCATCCTTTTGATTTTGATGCCTTACACGCCCTTCTCTCCCCCCAAAACCCCCCTTTTGTGGTAGTAGGTGCTTAACTGCCCCCCTCCCCCTTTTAGGGGACTCCCCAAAAACACCGTGGCCGCCCCCTTGAACTTTTCCTAGCCACCACCAACTTCTTTTTCAATTATAATCGCCCCATCCTTTGATGTGAGGACTAGTCTTTTCTTGTTTTGACCTCTCTTTTTGCTCCCCTTTCCCCTCCGCTTAGACCTGCTTTGGTCGGCCCCCTCGACAATACCCTTATAGGACACTTTCCTACCCCCTTCTCCTACCTAAAACGCCCTCTTCCTAACCCTCCACGGGGGTTTTTTTCCGCGAGCCGACTGGTGCATTTTTTGTCCCTTCTCCCCTTTCCGCTCCATCCTTCCCCCTTTTCTTCCCCCTCTGATATACCATACTTTCCGTCCTATTCAGTGCCCCCCTTTAAGCTATTCCCCGAACCTCTCGTTTTTAACTCTAAATGCTTTTTCCCGGGTGGATTTTGGATTGTAAAAAAGGCCCACCGATCAAAGGCTGCTGTTTGGGAGCAGCTACCGCGCAAACGCGGTCCCCCGTCAAACCCAGCTTTTATTTCTTATAAAAAAACCTCTGCCCGCCTTAAGCGGCCCATTAAACTCTCATAATAATAGCGGCGCACTACGTCTCCTCCCCACCACAGTACCCCCTTTTCATCATTTTGGGCGCCAAATCCATAAATTTTGGGTAAACACCCGCCCCCTGTTCCCAGCCCGGCAGTCATACCCAAATTATTGCAGACCTTTTCCAAGTAGAGGGGAAATTGGCTCCTTTTTTCCCGTCTGTTAGTAGTGGACCCCACCTCTTCCTCATTCACTGAAAAAAGCCCCAGGGAACGCTCTGTCCCCTTCTCTTATCCCTTTCTGAATATAAATCCCCCTTTCTTTTTTCCAAAACTACCCCGCTCTTCTTTCTTCCCGCGACACATGTAAAGGGCCCCTGAGGGTTTCCTCCCAAAATGCTCAAACACCCCCCTACTGTTTTTCTCCTTTTTTCTGCCTCTTTTACCGGGTTTTGGTCCCTTGGGAACTTTCCCCCCCATTTGGGGCGGAGCCCTTTTCCCCCCGTTTTCCCCAAACCCAATAAAATTCGGGACCCCCCAAGATTACCGCCCCTTTCCCTTACAGTTTCCTATGAATAAATAACGCTGATCAATCTCCGTCTTTGGGTTTCCCGGAATCCAAAAGGTTTTCTTTCCCCCTTTTCAGTTTGGCTACCGACATGCCCCAAGCACAGCTGACCCCTTACCCCCCTGGAAACATACATTACCCCAGCCTTTGCCCGTCACGAATCAGTCCTTTCTGTTTTTCTTTTATTTTGAGAAGTTATAACGCCTGGCGACACATACCTCCCCCCTAACCCCTTTCGGCCTAGCTGGTAACATTGGGGTCTTTCTCAAATCCTTTTTATGGGGGCTCCTTTAGAGTCAAAGATCTTTTCCACTTCTTCGCCCTTTCCCCCAAAATTTAAGGTGTCCCCCCAAAGGGGTGTCCTCAGCACTTTCCTTTTTCCTCATTTCAGAATGGACTCTCTCCACCTCACACCTGGCGTCCGGTCATCCCTTTACGTGGAGACCTAGCCATCTAGCTTCCGGCCCTTCCCCGGACCCCCCGCTGTCTCCTCCAATCGCAATTTCCCCGCTATTCCTGGGTACTAATCATGGGTTTGTTTTTCTCCCACAAAAAACATTCTCCATCCTTTCTCCGCCTCGTGTACCACTCCCACCCCCCTTTCTCTATAGACATACCCTCAAGTATTGCTCCCCTGGGAAAATTCCCCGGCCTAACTTTTGACTCTGACTTACCCGGGAAGGGGGCATATCCTATCCTAAAAGGAAAAACCCTTATCGCCTCCCCCCTCCTACAAAATATCTCATATGTGTCTTGGGGGGCTGACCCCAAGACCTCCTCCTCTCCCCCACCGTCCTGGTCCTCTCCCCTCTTGACTATGGGTGGCTATTTATTCCTCGCCTCTGCCCCCCTCACCTCATGGACCCTGTTTTTCCACCAGGCCTCCGTCGACCTAGGTCCTTTCGCCCTTCCTGTTGAGAGCCTTTATCTGATCGGGCCTCCCCTCCCCTCTCCCGTCGGCCCTCCTATCACTTTGGTGCTATGCTCGCCTTTATCAATTTCCCACTTCTAAGATTACGTCCCCCAATCTCTCCTTACAGTGATCACCTCTTCCCCCGTTTTCCACCGCCCTTTCCCGTTCGCATGGCAACCTTACCTCCCCCTCCTCCTTTTACTCTTAATCTTCCCCTTTCTCTTTAAATTTCCCTTTCCCCCCCTGATTTTACCTTCCCCCCATATCGTTCTTCGTCCCATCCTCTCCCAAGTTACCATTTCCCCTATGTCCCCCGCCCTCACTTTCTTGAAACACCTTTTCCCCTATTCCTTAGCACCCCGTCTACACTGAGGTTTTAAATCCACTCTGGTTCGGCTTCTGTCCTCTTCCCCTCTCTTTATTTTCAATACCAAAATACCAAGAATCCCCTGTTTTAAACGGAATTGTACGCCCCGTTTCACCCCGAAACGCATACTTTTCACCTCCCGTTTCCCACATTTCACTGATTCCCGCAATTCCCCTTTTTCTAACAAACCTTTGCCACTTCACCCTCTTGTTCGGGAGATCCAAGACGGGTTTTTCCACTATCCATACCCAAAAACAATTTTCCGCTGGGTAAAGAGTCACGTGGGTATCCGGGCAACGAACGCGTTATTTTTTGGCGCGCTCGGCCACTATGTCCAATGCCCCGTTCTAAACTTCGCCTCCGACTAACCCTTTCCCTTTTAAACTTTCCCATTCGCCCCTGGCAAACCTCTGGACACTTTCTTGCCAATAAACTTCGCCTGATCAAACCCTCTATATCTCCATGGTCAAATCCTTACCACTCTAATAGACGTTGGGAGACTGCTCTCGCACGCTTACGCATAGGCCATACCAACCTCACACACTCCTATCTCATGTCACGCTCCTCCCCAACCCTCTGCACACCCTGTCAAGTTCCTCTCACTGTCCAACATGTCCTAATATCCTGCCCCCATCTTACTCCTGCCCGTTCCAGTTCCTTCCCTCATTTGTCCTCCCTTTCCCGACCTCCCTATCTTGCGGACATTCTCCCGGAATCCCCCTCCTTCTCCCTGGAAAATTTAACCTCCTTCCTCCAACAAATCCACATCCTACATCTGATCTAACCATCCTGCTGTAACATTCCGTTCTTTCCCCTTCCCTCATCGTTTCACTATTATTCTTTAACCCCTCCCCTTTATATGCTTTGCCATAGTGCCATATATGACCTCTGATGTCTGGCACATTCACCTTTTTAGGCATTAAATCAATCAATCAATCACTATTATTATTCTTTAACCCCTCCTCTTTATATGCTTTGCCATAGTGCCATATGACCTCTGATGTCATATGGCACTGAATGTGAAGAGCACATTCCCCTTTTTTGGCATTAAATCAATCAATCAATCACTATTATTATTCTTTAACCCCTCCTCTTTATATGCTTTGCCATAGTGCCATATGACCTCTGATGTCATATGGCACTGAATGTGAAGAGCACATTCCCCTTTTTTGGCATTAAATTAATCAATCCGGCAATCAAATAATCAATTAAAGAGTAACACTAACACACACCCAATAACAGTAACAAAGTAACAAACACTAACCCAATTCATTCAAAGGTTACGAGAAAAGAAAGAGGAAGAAAATAGCACATAAATACGTTTACTCAACACTCTGACAATCAAATCATTATGATTAGACTAACCCCCTGTGTTCAGGTAGGGAGAGGGGGAGGGAGCAATGCAGGGGAGGAGGGGGGCAATGAAGGGGTGGAAATAGGGGGAGGGGGCAATGAAGGGGGGAAAGAGGGAGAAGGGGCAACGAGGGGTGTGTTTGTGGACATTCCAACGATATGTGTGAAGTTTGGCTTTACGAGAACCAAGCATGACGGAGTGCAGTTGGCAAACATTAATATGGTGGGCGTCGGGAATTAGGACGTGTTTGTTTCGGGAGTAATTTATTGGCCGCACTTCCTGCCGGCAAACGAGGAGGTGTTGTTGAAAGCGACGCCCGTGTTGTGATGACATTCGTGAAATTGCTGGTGGGTGGGGTATAGGGGTGGCTCCATGGGGGTATAGAGGGTGGAGAGGCCCTCAGCCCCGCGATTTGAAGCCAGAGAAACGTCACAGCGGCCATATTGGTTTAGGTCACCATCAGTTGCCAGTTAGCACTTTTTTTTTTTTACGTTGAAGCCTATAGCGCCTGTAGGCTATTATGTTTTTCCTTGAGGGCTCAGGTAGTTGGCCCTGCACAGTCTTATATGTNTCTCGCACGCTTACGCATAGGCCATACAACCTCACCACTCCTTCAGTCACGCTCTCCCCAACCCTTGCCACCCTGCAGTCCTCTACTGCCAACATGCTATATCTGCCCCATTTACTCCTGCCGTTCCAGTTCCTTCCCTCATTTGTCCTCCCTTTCCCGACCTCCCTATCTGCGGACATTCTCCGGAATCCCCCTCCTTCTCCCTGGAAATTTACCTCCTTCTCCAACAAATCCACATCCTACATCTGATCTAACCATCCTGCTGTAAACATTCCGTTCTTTCCCCTTCCTCATCGTTTCACTATTATTCTTTAACCCTCCCCTTTATATGCTTTGCCATAGTGCCATATATGACCTCTGATGTCTGGCACATTCACCTTTTTAGGCATTAAATCAATCAATCAATCACTATTATTATTCTTTAACCCTCCTCTTTATATGCTTTGCCATAGTGCCATATGACCTCTGATGTCATATGGCACTGAATGTGAAGAGCACATTCCCTTTTTTGGCATTAAATCAATCAATCAATCACTATTATTATTCTTTAACCCCTCCTCTTTATATGCTTTGCCATAGTGCCATATGACCTCTGATGTCATATGGCACTGAATGTGAGAGCACATTCCCCTTTTTGGCATTAAATTAATCAATCCGGCAATCAAATAATCAATTAAGAGTAACACTAACACCACCCAATAACAGTAACAAAGTAACAAACACTAACCCAATTCATTCAAAGGTACGAGAAAAGAAAGAGGAAGAAAATAGCACATAAATACGTTTACTCAACACTCTGACAATCAAATCATTATGATTAGACTAACCCCCTGTGTTCAGGTAGGGAGAGGGGAGGGAGACAATGCAGGGAGGAGGGGGCAATGAAGGGGTGGAAATAGGGGGAGGGGGCAATGAAGGGGGGAAAGAGGGAGAAGGGGCAACGAGGGGTGTGTTTGTGGACATTCCAACGATATGTGTGAAGTTTGGCTTTACGAGAACCAAGCATGACGGAGTGCAGTTGGCAAACATTAATATGGTGGGCGTCGGGAATTAGGACGTGTTTGTTTCGGGAGTAATTTATTGGCCGCACTTCCTGCCGGCAAACGAGGAGGTGTTGTTGAAAGCGACGCCCGTGTTGTGATGACATTCGTGAAATTGCTGGTGGGTGGGGTATAGGGTGGCTCCATGGGGGTATAGAGGGTGGAGAGGCCCCAGCCCCGCGATTTGAAGCCAGAGAAACGTCACAGCGGCCATATTGGTTTAGGTCACCATCATTGCCAGTTAGCACTTTTTTTTTTTACGTTGAAGCCTATAGCGCCTGTAGGCTATTATGTTTTTCCTTGAGGGCTCAGGTAGTTGGCCCTGCACAGTCTTAATGGTCGTGATGGTTGACCCTCGCCCGTTGGTGGCGCAGACTGGATTTTTATAGTGACACCTGTGATCTATAGGT